>CAUYUJ010002780.1:0-15000 GCA_963575745.1 Prorocentrum cordatum | reverse complement strand
GACGGAGCAGCGCCGTGGGCTGGACGCGCTCACCCTCGCGCTCCACAACCTTCAGCTGAGGGGGCAGGCTGTGGGTGGCCGTGGCGGCCGTGGAGCGCGCGTCGCTGACGGCGAGCGCGCCGTGGACGACGGGGCCGCCAGCGAAGCTCCGAGTGCGGCGACCACGGGTGTCCTCAGCGGCCATGGAGGCAAACGCCACCGCCGACGCAGCAACAAAACCGTCTACGGCCAGGCCCCCCAGTCGAGCGACGGCGCACCAGCCGCGCTCGAAGACGCAGAGATGATGACGGAGGAGGACCACGCTGAGGCGGGCTACGTCCACTGCATGGGCGCGCACTGGGTCCCGCCGCACCGCCTGGGCTGGTGTCGGAGGTGCACGGCGCTGGACGACTGGAAGACCATGGCGGTGGAGTACGTGGACGAGCTCAGCTGTGCTGAGATGCGCCGCTATGCGGAGGCCAAAGAGTACAACGAGAAATGTCCCGAGCTGAGGAAGGGCAAAGAGGGGCAGTACAAGCTGCACATGTGCTCGCACTGCGTGGCGACGACGCAGGGCATCTCCGAGCACGAGGCCGTGGCGCGCGCTGCGCGCGCGAACAAGGGCCCAGGCTCCATTGACCATGCCGCCAAGTGGGTGGCGAAGTTCCGTGCGAGCTTCGACTACATCAAGGAGGGCATGGACGTCCTGGCGGGGTTCGCGCTCTCAGAGGAAGGCTTGCTGGCCCTGCGGAGGTCAACGGAGGGCGCGGGGGTGGGCATCGACCCCGAGAGCACGGGCGCCCCCCCCAGCCACGGAAGCAGTGGCGAGAGAGGTTGGCCGCCCGATGGCGAGGGAGGTGGGGGCGGCGCCAGGGCCGCCCCGCGCGCCACCCCCGCCCTTCGAGGAAGAGCTTCCCAGCGATGAGGAGATCGACCCTCGGCCCGACATAGACGCTGAGGACCAGGAGCTCCAGCTGACCGAGGTCAAGACCGTGAAGGAGGTCACGGACATCGAGCCCCTGCTGCGGCTTGGTCTATCCAAGAAGTCGTTGAAGCGCATGGCGCGGGCCTATGGCGCCCTCAAATTCGAGGCCATGCGCGCCCACATGCTGGGCGGCCTGGGGCCCATCCTGGAAAACAAGGAGGACATGGTGAGGGGCGCCGAGGCGCAGGACGGAGTCCAGAAGTGGCTCGGCGCGCTGAACGAGGAGGCGGAGGAGGATGTGGGAAGGCTGAAGAGGGGTGTCCTGGAAGCCTCGGGGATCGCAGATGCCCACCTGGGACGCAAACGTGCCTGGAATGAGGAGTGCCAGGGCAACACCGCGGCGCAGGAGGCCCACCGCCGCATGGGCGACTACACGGACAGTTCTATCGTGGCAACGGCTTCACGTTCAACATGTGCTACAAGTGCGCGGCCAACAAGACCTGGGACAATCCCAGGGGGTGCTGCTCGGTGATCCGCTCGGATCGCTGGTCACAGCTGCCCTCATGCGCACAGGAGGCGGCGGGAGAGACGGGCCAGCGCTGGTACTGCCACTGCGGTGCGCGCTACTCGACCTCCTGCGGAGTCTGCATCGAGTTCATAGAGGAAGAGGCGGACCCGCCACACGCGTACTACATGCACGCGGAGCATCCCGAGGAGGACATCCGCGACCTGAAGGCCCTGCTGCGCTACGACAAGCTCAAGAAGGAGGGGATCTCAGTGGTCAACGCGGTGGACCTCCTGAGGTACCTGCCCAAGGTCGAGCCGCTGGCGGTGGGCACCGTCTTCAAGCGCTACGCTCCACACGAGGCGCAGTGGGAGGGCCACTATGTGCTGAGGGAGGGGCTCACCTGGGAGAGCTTGACCAAGTTCGAGTGGACCGACCTCTACGCGCAGGTCGCCCGGGGACTGAACGACCAAGAATGGGCGGGCTACAGCAAGAAGGCGCGGCACAAGGCCAAGAGGGAGCGCCTGGAGATGGCGCGCAGGGAGTTGGCGCTCTACGAGCGCCGCCACAACCTGCGGGAGGGCAGCCTCTCGGGCGGCGGGGGTGGCACAGGGGCCGCCCCGCGCGCCACCCCCGCTCGCAACGCCAGCGCCCCGCCAGCGAGCGGGGCCCGCGGCAGCCAGGACCCGCCACCACCGCCAGCCAGGGTCCCGCCAGAGGCCGCGGCCATCATGGGCCCCCCGCCGCCGCCGCCGACGGCGCCCCCTGATGCGCCGCCGCCGCCGACGCACCCGCCACCGCAGACGGGCCCGCCCCCGCAGCAGATCCCAGACGCTGCAGCCTTGAACGTGGCCCTTGGTGAAGACCTTGAGGGCCAGATCTTTGGGCCCTCAGGGCAGGCGGGGGGCAGTGGCGACCTCGGCGGGGAGGTGCAAGCGCTGCCGTCGCAGGTCTTCGCGGCCATTGCGCAGGGAGCAGGCCAGCAGGCCTGAATGATAACGCCCAGCAAGTTCCAGGGCCTCGGCAGGCCACGTGAGTCCATGCCAAGTTGTCTAGCTTGCCACTTTCTGTAGTGCGGCGTGCCCACAGCGGCACCCCCCTCGCGTGGCTGCACCTGTGGCTTTTGCCTCGGCTCGGCGCATGACTACCTGTGCGCCCAGCCACCTTGGCTCGCCAACTGGCTTGCCATCTCGGCCTCCTCACGTTCACTTGCGCTCGTTGGCCCCGCTGGCGGTGCTGGGGCAGCCCCGTGTACTGCAGCGTCGCCGTCGGGCGCCTGGCCATTTTGGCCTGCCATCCTGGCCTCCTCTTGCGCCTTCTTACGCTAGTAGGCCTTGATGGCGGTACTGGGGTCGCCCCGAGTGCTGCTACGCCGCCGCCAGCGCCTTATTTTTTGCTGTAGGGACCAGCTGCACTCGGCCAGGCGCCTGCTGCTGCATGCACGTCAGACCCGCCCTTGGCTTGCCATCCAGGCCTTGCCTCGCGTCTACTCGCGCTAGTTGGCCTGGGTGGCGGTACTGGGGTCGCCCCGTGTGCTGCTGTGCCGCTGCTGGCGCTTCACTTTGGGCCGTTGGGCCAGCTGCTCACAGTGCAAGCGCCTGTCGCTGCAAGCATGTCAGACCCGCCCTTTTCACCCAGCAGAGGTGCGCGCTACATACTGGCAATGAGGCAGCCACAAGGACGCTCTTCCCTAGGTGGTTGAGCCGTGGTGATGTGGTGCACGAGACCGCCAGTAGTAGTAGTAGTAGAAGTAGTAGTAGTAGTAGTAGTAGTAGTAGTAGTAGTAGTAGTAGTAGTAGTAGTAATAGTAGTAGTAGTAGTAGTAGTTTGGGCGGGTCTGCCTTCTCTTGTTTGCCGCAATGCGAATGGGCGGCCGGGTCCTAACGGGCAGGTCGGGTCGGGCGGGCGGACCCTAGCGGGCGGGTCGGGCAGGGCGGGCGGGACATTAAAGTATGTTGCGTAATCGAGTGGGCACGCGAGTGCCCGAGCGGGCGGGGCGGGTCGGGTCGGGCGGGCGGACCCTAACGGTCGGGTCGGGTCGGGCGGGCGGACCCTAACGGGCGGGTCGGGTCGGGCGGGCGGGGCATTAAAGTATGTTGCGTAATCGAGCGGGCACGCGAATGCCCAAACGGGCGGGACGGCCCGGGTCGGGCGGGCGGACCCTAACGGGCGGGTCGGGTCGGGCGGGCGGACCCTAACGGGCGGGTCGGGTCGGGCGGGCGGGACATTAGAGTATGTTGCGTAATCGAGTGGCGCGCGTTGCCCAACGGCGGGCGGGCCGGGTGGGCGGGCGGACCCTAACGGGGGTCGGCCGGCGGCGGCCTAACGGGCGGGTCGGGCCGGGGCGGGCGGCCCTGACAGGCGGGTCGGGTCGGCGGGCGGTACAAAGTATTTGCGTAACGAGGGGCGGGCGAGTGCCCGACCGGAGCGGGCGGGTCGGGTCGGGCGGGCGGGGCCTAACGGGCGGGTCGGGTCGGGCGGGCGGACCCTAACGGGCGGGTCGGGTCGGGCGGGCGGGGCATTAAAGTATGTTGCGTAATCGAGTGGGCACGCGAATGCCCGAACGGGCGGGGCGGGCCGGTCGGGCGGGCGGACCCTAACGGGCGGGTCGGGTCGGGCGGGCGGGCCCTAACGGGCGGGTCGGGTCGGGCGGGCGGGGCATTAAAGTATGTTGCGTAATCGAGTGGGCACGCGAATGCCCAGACGGGCGGGGCGGGCCGGGTCGGGCGGGCGGGCCCTAACGGGCGGGGCGGGTCGGGCGGGCGGACCCTCGCAGGCGGGGCGTGTCGGGCGGGCGGGACATTAAGGTATGTTGCGTAATCGAGTGGGCGCGCGAGTGCCCAAACGGGCGGGACGGGTCGGGTCGGGCGGGCGGACCCTAACGGGGGCGGGTCGGGTCGGGCCGGGCGGACCCTAACTGGCGGGTCGGGTCGGGCGGGCGGGACATTAGAGTATGTTGCGTAATCGAGTGGGCACGGGGCATTACAGTATGTTGCGTAACCGAGTGGGCACGCGAGTGCCCGAACGGGCGGGGCGGGGCGGGTCGGGCGGGCGGGCCCTAACGGGCGGGTCGGGTCGGGCGGGCGGGCCCTAAAGGGCGGGTCGGGTCGGGCGGGCGGGGCATTAACGTATGTTGCGTAATCGGCCGAGTGGCACGCGAATGCCCCGCGACAGTCGGGACGGGCCGGGTCGGGGGGCGGCCTTAACGGGCGGGTCTTGTCGGGCCGGGCGGACTCTACGGGCGGGTCGGGTCGGGCGGGCGGGACATTACAGTATGTTGCGTGATCGAGTGGTCGCGGGGGCGAGTGCCCAAACGGGCGGGACGGGTCGGGTCGCGCGGGCGGGCCCCTAACGGGCGGGTCGGGTCGGGCTGGCGACCCTATCGTGGGCCGGTCGGGTCTGGCGGGGCGGGTCATTAAGTATGTTGCGTACGGAGTGGGGCGCGCGATTAACCCGAACGGGCGGGCGGGTCGGGTCGGGCGGGCGGACCCCTAATTGGCGGGTGGGGGTCGGGCGGGGCGGGGCGGACCCTGAACGGCGGGTCGGGTCGGGCCGGGCGTGGCATTAACGGTCACTCCACGCGAGTGCCCAAATCGGCGGTGCGCGTCGGGTCGGGCGGGCGGAACCCTAACGGCGTGGTCGGGTCGGGCGGGCGGTCGACCCTAGAACGGGCGGGTCGGGTCGGGCGGGCGGGGCATTAAAGTATGTTGCGTAATCGAGTGGGCGCGCGAATGCCCGAACGGGCGGGCCGCCCGGTTCCGACCCGCCCGCGCGCCGCCCGCCGCCCGCCGCCCAGCCGCCCGGTTCCGACCCGCCCGGTTCCGCCCCGCCCGGTTCCGACCCGCCCGGTTCGGACCCGCCTGGAGAGCGCTGCCACATGCACGTGGACATCGTGACGGCGGAACAGGGCCGGACGGAACAGGGTCGGCGGAACAGGGCCAGCGGAACAGGACCGGTCGGAACAGGGCCGGTCGGAACAGGGCCGGTCGGAACAGGGCCGGTCGGAACAGAGCCTGGTCGGAACAAGGCTGGCCGGAACAGGGCCAGCGGAACAGGGCCTGGTCGGAACAGGGCCGGTTCCTAAACTGCGCCCAGGAGTACGTCGCATCTCGGCGTGCACCTGATGGAGCTCAGCGGCTAGGTGAGCATTTTGCTTGTTGGGTCCGCGCGTTGCAACGTTACCACTGGGAGTTGCATCGGGTGCCACCTCAGGAACGGCGCCCGTGCCAGGGGCAGGCTAAGCTCAAGCCGCCCAAGCTTCAGCAGTTGCCTGCCTAGAAGCCCCAGGTCGCGGCCACCGATGAGAGCGCGCGCCGGGTGTCAACGGCGGCGACGTTTTGTTATGAGTTGTCATGTTTGCCTGCGCATCTGCAGGATGAGCCGAGAGGGCGCCGTGCACGCGCGCGTCTGGTGGACATGGCCAGCAGGGCCCCAGTTGCCCAGTTAGTACCAATACCTGACCGCAGGGCCAGATGGATCAGAACCTTTCGCACTCTGGACGGTGCATCAGTCGAATCAATCACGTCTGTGGCAGCAGCGGCGCAGGCCGCAGCGGAGCGAGCAGGCGCAGCGGGCCTTTGCTCGTCAACGCGTTCACGCATTCCGCGACTGGGCCTGTCAGCACGCAGCCCAGAGCACGGGGGCCTTGCACCGTCACGCGAAGGACCCCGCGGCCGAGGTCAACGAGATCGACGACTGCCACGGCGGGCGGAGGGCGCCGCCTCCCTCGCTACATTGGAGCGCTCGCGGTCGCCTGCGGGGGTCGGCGAAGCTCGCGCGCGCCAGATTCTGCGTCAAGCTCGGGAGATCGCGCGCCATGAGGACACGCCGCCAGTCACTCTGGAAGATTTGGCTCTTGATTTACAGGCCACACCTCCGTCCAAGGCCACGGGCATCAACGGGGCCAGGCAGAGGGGCATCTGGTGGCTGCCGACGGCGGGTCGCTACCAGCTCTTTCGGCGCATGCACCAGGCTGGGCATCAGCGAGCGCGGCCGCGGCAGTGGCTCACGGCGATCATCGTGCTGCTACGGAAACCCGACGCGCGGAAGGATCGTGCGATCGGGCTTCTCGCTGGGCTGGGTTAGCCGTGGAGCCGCGCAAGGCCTCGCCCTGCGGAGGTCTGGGCCGAGCAGCGCTCGGGCCCGCGGAGCGCCGCGGTGCGAGGCCACAGCGCTCTGCGGGAGGCACTGCCGAGTGCTCATGCGGACGAAGAGGCACTCTCGTCGCTGCTTCCTGATTTTTGCCCGGCGCCCAACTGTTGGGACGTCGAGGCTTCGCGCGGCGCGATTCGATGGGGGCGCGTCGTGGCGCGCGCGATCGAGTTCGATTTCCCTGTGATGTGTCTGTCTCTCGAAGCTCTTCTTCACATGGGGCCTCGGCTCCTGCGCGACACTGGCACCTATGCTTCCCCCATCATCCCTGGGGGAGGCCATGTCGCGGGAGTTAGGAGGGCCCCTGATTTCGCTAAGTGTCAGACGTTCGAGATTTGCCGGCGCTCGGTAGGGCAGCCTCGCCAGTCTTCGCACTTACAAAGACGATGTCGCGCAGAGGGCCGGCGGCGTTCGCCGCGATGTCGTGGCTGAGTTCATTGTCGCAGGTGCCACCTTCGCCGCCCACT
Source organism: Prorocentrum cordatum (assembly GCA_963575745.1). NCBI lineage: Eukaryota > Dinophyceae > Prorocentrales > Prorocentraceae > Prorocentrum > Prorocentrum cordatum. The sequence continues at coordinate 7,973 of CAUYUJ010002780.1, read as the reverse complement.
GCGAGGGGGGAATTCTGAGGCTGTCCAGCATGTCCACAGTTATTGATTCGGGGCTTTTGGTTGCTCGTGAAATGCAAGCAGTTCTTGCCGAGCACTGAGTTTGCCCGGGCGCGGCCTTTGCCACTTCCGATTTCGGCTTAGAGAGAGGGCACGGGGCGCGAGGGGCCAGGCCTAGGCGTGCGACAAAAAATCGCCCAGGCTCGGCGCCGCGCGCGCCGCGTCCACAGGCTGGCCCGCGCGGCGCCTCGCAAGGATGGACCGAAGTTAATCTTGATGGGGGCCCTCCCTCGAGCAGGCCTCTTATGCTTGAAAGGTGTCCGGAGTTGCCCCGACGTTCCTCCCCCCGCGGCGCAGGGCCCTCGCTGGTGCGCTCTCGAGAGGCTTGATCGGCAGATGCCTCGCGACTCTTCTTGCTCTGCAGGTGGAGTCCAAGGGCCCAGCCTACAGGGCGGTTTGCATGCTTTTAGCCCCGTGGTTTCAAATCGTTGCGGAGGTCCTTGAGGGCTCTGGGCCGCGCGCGCAGGCGTTGGACAGACACCGTCAATCGAATTCAAGCGTTGGGCCCAGCGCGCAGATGGCACAACGTCCGAGTCGTCGGACCGTCCGAGGACCGATCTCGGCTGCGGCGGCTACGATGCTGGCCCTGGGATGGAGGTTGGGGGGGCCGCGGAGCAGGGGGTCGCCCGGGGGGGGGGGGGGGTTCGCTCTGCCAGTCAAGCTGAGGGCTCAGGCCCACATAGCCGACATCTTTCCTAAGGGGGTCTCAAATTCGATCGAGGCTAATCTCTGGGCTGGCGGGGCAACGTTCCGGTGGCTCTGCGTGGGCCGGAGGCGTAGATTTTACAATCGCGAGGAGCCACCTCGCGCGCGCGCAGGAAAGATCCCAATAAAGTTTTAATTCCCAGGTCAATGTTGACGGGGGAGATTTGGGCGCGCTCGGGGTTCATGTCGGCTGGCGGATCTTGCGATGAGCTGCGCCCCCGTCGCAGACAGGCACCCGAGACTGATCTGCGCCGATTCTGGCAGTGTCCGCTTCACTCAGGGATCTCGGAGCTGTCGGAAACCCTCGCGCGCCGTGCCATCTCTGAAGGCGAAGCGCGTTCGATGTTGTGGCTTCGCGGCCTCGCTCTCGCCTCCTGGACTCGGGTCCCCGAGCCACCCGACCGGCCTCGCGGATCTCTTCGGGCGCTTTCCTTATCCTCGGTGGGGATCGCATCTGGGGAGCGGGGGATGCTAGCGGTGGCGAGTTCACTCGGGACGAGAGACTTCGGAGAGAGTCCTGGGGCGTCGCGGTGTTCAACCACAGCTTGGAGCTTCTCCCCACCGCCGCGGGCGTCGCGAGCGCGGCTCTCGCGTCTGGCGGGGGCACTGCTGGCAAACGACTTGTAAATTGAGGTGGGCTCTGGGCGTTAGTTAGATTTCTCGAGTTCTCGCCTGAGGGATCTCGGGTTGGATGCGTCACGGATTCGGCGAGTGCGTCGATGGGGGGCGACCGAGGTCCTAGGCTCGAAGCAACCTCAGGTTCGCTCACCGTGATTTGTGGGAGAGAATTGCCAAGCTCTGCTCCTCCAGGGATCTGTTGCTCCGTCAACTCCCAAGCCACTGGGATTTGCAGGAGGCTGCACGTGCTGGTTTGAACCCTGGTCATGCCATTGGCAACGAGATCGCCGATTCTATTGCCGAGGAGATGTCGGCCTCGGTCTGGGTTCCTTATGCTGTTCGTGTGTTCGGTGGCCCGGGCTGATTGAATCATTTCTAAAGTTCAGACCCATCTTGCGTGCGTGATGGAGGATGTTTTGGAGCGGGAAGGCAGGCGCCCCCCCCGCCTCCAAACGTCGCGCCAGGATTTCGGCGGCGGATTGGCTCCGCCACGCGGCCTTGGCCACGGATCACGCTTGCCCCCAGATCTCCGACGATTTCCCCCAACGCACCAGGCATGGATGTCGAGCCCCGGGCAAGGATATGGCCAGGTTCCTGGCCTCGCCGCGTTCCCCCATGTCCAGGAGCGGCGCCGTCTTCGGGCGGATGGGATCGATTTTTTTCGGAGCTCGCGAAGTCGGCGGGTCTCGCGGTGTTGCTTTTTGGCCCGAAGGACAAGCTCTTTGGCGCCTTGCGTTCGGGTGTTATCCGCATTGGCGCCCTCAGGGATTTGGCCACGCTTTGTCCTGGCCACATATCGAGGGCGGGAGCTCAGAACCTGTCCGGAATCAGCGAGGGCTTGCTGCCTGGGAGCAGGGCGCGGGGCAAGGGACGCAGGGGGCGGAGGCGCGGGGGGCGGGGGGGGGGCGGCGATCGCGGCGCCCGCGCCCGCGCGCGGGGGTGCGGCGACCAACGCCCGCGCGGTCTCTATCGGGCGCCCGCCCCGCCCCCCCCCCTCCCCCCGCCGCCGCCGCCTTGGCCTCCGCCCTCATCGCCCCCAGGCTACTCCCGCCGCCCCCAGCCCGATGCGCAGGGAATATTCGTCGGCCGTATGCAGGATTTTCTGGGGCAGGAGAGTGGAGCGCATCGAACATCCGACTGCCGCCCCCAAGGTCGCTTTCTGGCGGCGCGCCGCAAGAATGGGCTCATGGGCGCCACGGCCATTGCAGCGCGCACTAATGCACTACCCGCTCAAGCGGGAACGCACTACAGAGCGACCTGCACGCGGATGACACAATGGTTGGGTCAAGTGTTGTTGAGTGCCCCGCACTCTTCGCTTTCGTTGTTTGCTTGCAACTGCGGGCCTCGGCGTCGGCATCGGCATCAGCTCGAAGAAGGGGCGGGGCCGCGCGGGGGAGGGATCGCCAGCGCTGCGAATTCCACGAAGGAGTTCTACGGAGGTGCGGGAGAGTTAGTTGATCAGACGCGTACTCCTTGATCACCATTCTGTTGTTTTCAGTGATTCTACGTCGCCCACTTGGTCTGGCCATCGAGGCGAGGCCTCGCGCATGGATTCGATTTCCGGACCTGTGGCTTGGAAAGATGTTTGCGAGCAGTCTGCTCCGCTTCTGGGGCCGGGCAGGCGACTCCAATGCATGCCGGGTCGTGAGCTACGGGGGCGCGTGCCAGTCTACGCAAATCTAACTTATGACTAGCTGGCGATGTGCGACGATCAGAACGACGCAGTACAGAGGGAGAAGTGGGATCGTGACGCTCTTGTTTTCGCGCTTAGACACGGAGATCGCAAGCATGACCATCTCACCAAGTTGAACGGTTTGTTGAGACAGGAAATCCAGCACTGGGTTTCTTCAGTCTAGGATGGAAGTCAACCCCGACCGCGCTCTTTGAATACCTGGAGACGCAAATCGCTGAGCGTGCGAACAACATGTTTCCTGGAAGATGAACATTATCGGCAGTTGCGCTAGGCGCGACTGGCAGTCTTACGACAGCGGCGGAATCTTAGAGAGGCCGCGTGGTGCACGGAGGCTACGGGAGAAGAGGCCCAGGCTCAGCTCAAAGCGTTGTCACGGGCATATACGGACATCAGGACGTGGACCAGACAGCAGACCAGAGAGGCGATTTCATAGGAGATCCAGGGGCATTGGGATTCGAGACGTGTCGCACAGTCATATAGGGCAGCGATCAGATTGGGCAGCGCGAGGACGGGGGCAAAAAGACGCGACCTTCGGGCTCGCCCCTCTAGGGCATCCGGCGAATACCGAGTGGATGGGCGCGCTCACGAGGCCGGGCCACCCTGAAGGCATGGGCGCTATTGATATTTCGCACCACCCATGCGAAAGAGGAGATGCGTTTGAATCCGCAAAGGTTATAGACGAGTTCCCCGCAGGGTCATATGCCAGAAGATCCAGAGGATCAGTTGCCAGTATTGAGCAGTGGCCATGCCACTGGTGCTTTCCTGGAGAGCCCAAGGGACATTCGACGCCTCAGCTGGCACTTATGGAAGACTCCGAAGCGCAAAGTGGAAGACTCCGAAGCGCAAGGCTTGCCCAGCACAGTCTCCACTTGCTGAGCACTACTAAATGGTCTTGCACCCTGCGCGGGATGCTGCGCGCAAGGGCGTTGGCTGCGGTCTGGCCGACACGGGCAATTGCTACGCCGAGGCATGCCTGTATCTGGTTTTGTACAATGTAAGTTATCACCAGATTACCTTGCTGAGTTGGCACATCTGTGAATGCCGCGCCGCAAAGAAGAGTGAGGTGCCAGAGGCCAGGGGCAGGCGACTGCTCCGCATTCTTCGCGTCTTGGGCAAGGGATTATTCGCGGCGCGCGCGTCTGCTAGACGGCCCGGCCCGCTCCCCCCCGAACACCATGGCTACGCCAGAAGACGGCGAAGAGGAGCAGCACTGTTGGCAGTCATGGCGACGGCGCATCGGCCGCGACAGATGACTTGCTCTTATGCGGGCAGTTTTCAGGGCGCGGCGAATGCCCCCCCGTCTGCGGGATGGAGCTACATGGGAAAGGCAGTTGCCGAGCCCGTTCGCCCTCGCGACCCCAGGCCAGCACTTCAACGCGTCGGGCGCGCGCAGGTCTCATTGCCAGCATCTGAAGGGTTATTGTATATTCGCCCGACGGAGGGAGGCCCCATGAGGGGCCTTTGCACGGCGCGCGGCCCCCCCCGAGCCTTCGCCCGCGCCGTCGACCCGTGGGCGGAACAGTGGAGAGTGAGAGACGTCGCAGGTGGAGCGACGGCGGCCAGGTGCCTCATCGCGACGCAGCTTGCGGACCCCAGCTTGCATTTGTTCGCCGACGACATCAATCAGGAGATCTCGCAGCGTCCGCGCGTTTCGAAGGAGACCGCCAACCTAACAAGCTGCGGGGCAAGGTGCGCGACTGCGACGAGATAGTGGACCAGTCCCTCAGCGAGGCTCGCCCGGCACAGATCGCGAAGGAGGAGGCGGGCACCGTCGCGGCCCGCTGGCTGGGAGGTTGAATTGCAAGGAGAGATTTGCGGGAGCGGCATGTCAGACGGCACTGGCACGGACACTTAGCTGATTATGCCAGGTACTTCGGACCAATCATCAATGGCGGGCCGAGCTTTGGCATTGAGATGAGCAAGCGGGTTCAAGCGGCGAGGTCCGCATTCTTCTCCATTGGCTCTCACTGGGGTGCAGCGAAAATGCTGCGGCGGTGGAGACGCGCAGTCCTTCTTGGAAGAGCGGTAAGTGCAGCGCCCCCCGCCGTCGCGACCTTTCTCCCGACCGAGCAGCAGCGCGACGCACTGGACGGAGCGGTTGTCTCACTGGCGAGGATTGCCATGCGAGGGGGAGCCCGCGCGCGGAAGGAGGACGGCGCGGCCCGCTCACTTACGAACGCGGAGGTATTGGCGCATTGGGAGGTCGCGAAGGCAGAGGTGACATCTTGCGCGAGACGCTTACGGCGGCTGCAGCAGGCGGCGGCCGATCGCAGCAACAACGCTCAGCCTCGCGCGGCGCTCTTTGGCGCCGCCAGCGGGCAGCGGTCTAACGCGATTGATGGCGATGATAGTATTTCGTGCTGGGCCAATCCTTGGGCCAAGGAGGTCCAGGCGGATGCGGATTTGCTCGCTGGCTGCCCCGAAGACGCGCGTTCTCTGCAGTAGGAGGCGGGCCCGCGCATCGTGGCTTGGCTCATATATATATAAATACTATCTATAACAATAAGTATACGATGAAGAATATATATTATATATATATATAATGTTATAATCTATAATACATGTATGTGTATATATTATGTTATATGTGTATCGTTATGGCGCGGACAGTTTTCCACCATTGATGCCGCCGTTGCGCGCGCGCGGGTTTAAGCAAAACTTCCCGCCGCCCCTCGCGTCCCCGACGAGCCTCTGGAGACGAAGGACGAGGAGGGGGAGAGCGCCATCCACGGGGTGGAGGAGGTTTTCAAGTGCCAGGTAGATGTGGATGGGTGAGCTGCGGGAGGACGTTCGATTCAAAACAAGCCCTTCGCACCCGTGTTCGCCAGGTTTACCGCGTCGTCGATATCAGCTCGTTTTATTACCCGACAAACGAGTGTCTCGTGTGTCGGGCGATTTTCGCCGCGGTGGTCACGGCTCACCACCATTTGTCTCGATCGCTCCGATGTGGCGATTGCGTTGCTGATCTCGCTCGAGCCCTCGTCCAGGCCCAGGAACCCAAACCATTGGATTGCCCAGGCTGCGATTATGAAGCAGGCTCTTGGCTCGAGCTGCGACTGCATTTGGCTCGGCATCTTCCACGTCTACCAGATTTACGCACCAGCGACTGTGGGCAATAACATTCGACGTGGCACGCGACGAGGCGATGAAGCTACGAGAGAAGCATTTGATGGACGAGAGTGTGGACACGGCCAGGCTCGGCAGTCCGCATTGGCATGCATGGGGAGACTTCACCAGGGCGCTCCTCGCGAGCACAGTGGAAGGACAGCGCTGAGATAGTATGACGCAGTATCGGCGGGACCGCAACATGAAATGCGAATTGACGGGGATGGCTGCGGATGTAAAGTACTGCAGAGCCAGAGTACCGCAGGGCAAGGAACATCATAAACATATCAAGAGGATGGAGGGCAAGGTCAGGCTGCAGTGGGCGTTCTCGATAAGGCAACATCGGCGCGGAGCTCGACCAGATCATTCGCATGGAGCTCGCGCCAATGGGGGTGGAGATCACCGTCGGGGCGGCGCCACGTGGAGTCTTGGAGAGGGACGCCAGAGCGCTCTTGAGCAAGTTCGACGGCAGTTCCCATAAATAGAACGTAGGAGGATGGATGCTCTTGCAGGCTCTCTGAGGTTCGAAAGTCTGATTAATCAAGGTGTCGTCAGTCGTGAGGCTGCCTTGGCCTCCTACACGTCCTCCCTGGCTCTCTCGGCGGAACCCCAGGGCCGTGTCGTGCTTGTTGCAAAAACCCAGCCACGTCCTAACGGGCGGGGCCAGGGTATGGGGAGGGTAAACCGTCCTCGCAGAATGGGAGGGGGTAGGTGCCTCTCGTGGTCTGGCCTCGCCGCAGGGGATGCCGCGCCGGGCCCCCTGCGCTGAGGCGTTGGCCATGGGTGGTGCGCGCCTTCTCCTGGGTAAGAAGAATGGGCCGGCACCTCATCGCCCTGTCCTTTTACCTCCTGGGTCGAGGGGGGGCCGCGTGTTTTTCCCACCAGTGCCAGCGTTACAAAGTTATTTGCAACCACACAGGCAATGCTGCCCAGCGAGATGAACAGTCGGATAATTCTGCTTGTCTTCGCCAAAGGATGTCTAAGTCTGATCCCCCCCCTCATCCCCCTCCTCCCCCTCCTCCCTCTTCCTCCGCCCCCTCCTCCTTCCCCTCGATCCTCCTCCTCCTCCTCCTCCTCCTCCCCCCTCCTCCTCCTCCTCCTCCCCATCCTCTCTCCTCCTCCTCCTTCCCCCCTCCTCCCTCTTCCTCCGCCGCCTTCCTCCTTCCCCCTCGAGCCTCCTCCTCCTCCTCCTCCTCCTCCTCCTCCTCCTCCTCCTCTTCCTCCTCCTCCTCCCTCCTCGACCTCCTCTCTCTCCTCCTCCCCCCGCTCCTCTCTCTCTTCTCCCTCCTCCTCCTCATCCTCCTCCTCCTCCTCCGCCTCCTCCTCCTCGACCTCGTCCTCCTCCTCCTCCTCCTCCTCCTCCTCCTCCTCCTCGTTCGTTCGTTCGCGGCTTTAGGGCAGAGAGTGGAAGCCCGATCACAGAGGGTGGACGGCAAAAAGAGGGGGATGGGGGGCAAGAGCGGCGGCGGCAGCAGAGCCAGCAGCCAGCAGCAACAGTGTAAAGCCTCGGCTCTGTGCAGCCACACAGCTGCACCAGGCCGTGCAGGGGCAATCAAGTCAGGTGAGATTGGCAGCCATAGGTCATGGAACCCCGCCCATCTCTACCCTCTCCCTCCCTGATCATGCAGTGCAGCATGGGCTACTGCCTTTTAAAGTGGGCGTACACTATAAGAGGGAAAAAGGAAATAAGTAATAGATTTGGAAAAGAAGCCTTCACCCCCAGAGGGTCAGCTACTGACAATGTCGAGCTATATACCATAGTATACAGCACTGGACTACTACTGCTACTTTTTAG
>CAUYUJ010002779.1:2500-85737 GCA_963575745.1 Prorocentrum cordatum | reverse complement strand
GGAGCGCGAGGTCTGGGTCTGCTGCCGTCGCGAGCCGCTGCGCTGGCGCGGGTAGCTCCGCGACGACGGCAAACCGGGGCCGGTCCGCGCGCCGCTGCTGCCGTCGCTGGATGCCGCCGACGGAGAGGTCTGGAGGCCGGGGGAGGTGCGCGAGGCGACGCGCCAGGCGCGGTACGCAGAGCAGGCGCGGCTGGACGGCGCACCTGGCGCCCCGGTGCACGGCGGCGTGCTCCTGCGCCTCGCCTCTGATTTCCTCTGCTACAAGTGCCAGCAGGATTTCGAGAGCGCGCGGGAGCTGACCGACGGAGAGGTCGATGGTTGGTGTAGGAGGTTGCATCTCGCGCCGAAGAAGCTGCCCAGCCAGGCGGTGATGAAGCGCGAGGCGGTGGAGGCGGAGCGCGCCCGCGCCAGGAAGCGCGCGCGGGCGGCTTGGTGCGCGGCGAGGGGGGAGAACGGATTCGCTGAGTTCCGTGGTCTGCTGCTGGAGGACGAGTGCTTCCACCAGGACAACTGCGAAGCGAGCGTGCAGCTGGACCAGCGACACGCTCTGGAGCCTTGGTACCAGCGCGCGGGGCCCGACGGGAGCAGGCTGGCGCCCTGGCCGCGCGTCTTCGGTATCCCGAAAGCGTGGGCCGGCCATGGCCGTGCGTTCTTCTCCGAGGCCGTGGAGTCGGGCTTCGCCGCCGACACGTTCCCCCAGGGCCGGCGCGGCTACTGCGCGGGCGAGCCGGGCGACGTGCCCGCGGAGCTCTGGCTGTTGCGGGCCTGGTGCCGCGCGCGCGGCGGCGTCGCTCGCATGGGCGACGCCCTGGCCGCGTGCTTGCAGCAGCTCGAGGGCGACCGCGACATCATGTACAGGGTGGAGGCCGCCGAGGGCGCGCGGCGGTCCCCGAGTGGCGACCTGAAGCCGCCCGTGTACTTGGCGGACCTGAAGCCGCAGGCGATCCCCGAGTGGCCCGTATGGCAGCAGCTCCTCAAGCTGAAGCCTCAGGCGGCGCGGCAGGTGGCGGCTTTCGTGCGCCGGGAGCGGGCGGGCGTGGGCTTGACGTGGAACCTCGCCGCGGGGCACTGGGGCCTGGACCAGCAGCGCCTGCTCGCTGCGCTCGAGAGGGATCCCGCGTTGCTCGCCGCGGTGGAGAAGGACGCGGCGCTTACAGACACGGACAGGCGCGCTCTGATTGCCCTCGACGATTTCCGTGCCCGTCACGGCGGTGTCTGGCCGGACGGGTTCGCCGATCGGCGCGGGGAGCCCGATTTCAAGGAAGCGAAGCTCGCGCGGGGTGTTGCAAGTGTGGCGCAGAAGTATTCGCAGGAATTCGTACGCATCTGGTTGGACCGGACATGCCGCGAATGGCTGCGGCTGGCGGGGTGCGGGGATGAGGTGGTTGGAGGAGGGGCCGGCGGCGACGACTCTTCCGGGGGCGGCGGCGGCGGCGGCGGCGGGTCTTCTTCGGGCAGCGGTGCGAACGGTGGACCAGCGTCGGGGTCGGGCTCTGGTGCGCAGGGGCCGGGTGACGGTGGCGCGGGCGGCGACGGCGACGGGGGCGCGGGCGGGGGCGCGGGTCGGCTGCTCGGCGGCGGACCCAAGAGGCCAGCTCCCGAGGGCCCAGGGCCGCGGACTCGCGGCGCGGCGAGAAGGGGCCAGGAGCGGTTGCAGCAGGAGCGGCTGCGGAAGGAAAAGGAGGAGCGTCTCGCAGGGAAGACAGTGAAGGCAGGGGACGTGGAGGTGAACGTGGCTCTCGATGACCCTCACGTGAGCGAGGAGGGCACCCTGCCGGCCTGGCTCCTGGACCCCGCGCCGTGCGTCGCTGGCAGGTGCGTCGCGCGCGTCTGGCACGCGCACCAGGGCGTGCACGTGCTCGGGCAGTGCCGGCATTCTTGCAAAGGCGAAGGGCAGCAGTTCTGTGGGAGCCACGGCAGACCCGAGCAGCGACCTTTTGGGGAGTGGGACCCGGACCAGCGCCACAGCTCCCTGACGCGCGAGTGCCCGGAACGGTATGGCTTGGCCGTGAAGGAGGCGCGGAAGCGCGAGACGCAGGCCGGCGGCGCCCCGCCCGCGCCGACCCCGGCCAGCGCTGCCGCTCGCAAGGCGCGCGTGCCAAGGCTCCAGCCGAAGTATGTGCATCTGCCTCTTGGCGATCGCCGTCCTCTGCGGGCATTCAAAGAGGCTCCGGAGGCTCTCCCGCCGTTCCCGTGCCGCCTCTGCGACCAGAACTTCGCCGCGCATGCCAGCTTCATGACGCACGTGGACGAAAAGCACCACGGGTGGCCGGAGTACAGGAAGCGCCTGTTCTACCTGGCCGAGCAGTGGCCGGAGCGGGATGACGATGTGCGGCCCGTCAGACCCCAGGAGTGGCGGCAGTGCGTGGAGGCCTTCTCTGAGCACCTCGTCACGGGGTCTCACGACTGGCCGGCCTGCGCAGCGCCCGCCGACTCGGGGGAGGCCGCCGCCGCCGCTGCCGCGCCGGACGCGCCGCGCGCCTGGTGGAAGCCGCCAGGCGCGGACGGGGCCGCGCCGCCCGCGGGCGTGGACATGCCGCCCGTGGACATGGACGCGCTGGGCGCTGCTCCGGCGGCGTCGGACGCCGAGGGGCCCGAGCCCGGGCAGAGTCGCCGCGCCGTGCGCTCGAGGGTGGCCTGCTGCGTCTGTGCTCGTCTCCTCTGGGCGGACGAGCTGCGGCGCGTGCACTTCTGGCAGCAGCCGGACGGCGCCGGGGAGCGTTCGCTGCTCTGCGACGAGGTGCCGAAGCGGCCCGCGCGCGCCGAGCTCGAGGCGGCGAGGGGAGAGGCAGTGGAGGCCGCGGGCGCGCAGGCGCAGGCCATGCGCCTGACGCAGCGGCAGCGCGCCCACGCGCTCCTGGACCCGGCGCGGTACTACGCCCGGTGGCGCTTCGTGCGCGAGGGCCCCGACGGCGCCGAGCACCCGGGCGGCATCCCCCTCGAGGAGCTGGAGGCGTCCGCAGTGCGCGACCCTGGCCCCGACGGGAAGCTGTGGCTCTTGCACAAGAAGTGCTTCAAGATTGACAAGCGCGAGTCAGACGGAGTGCCCGTGGCCGACGCGACGCAGAAGGTGCCCATCTGCGCGGGGTGTCACGGCGCGCCCACCAAGAGTTTGCCCACGATGCCGCCCTGCGCGCTGGCCAACGATCTCTGGATCGGTCGGCTGCCACCGCCGCTGCGGAACCTCACGCTGGGCGCGAAGCTTCTGCTGCCCATCGCGCGGGGCATCGTGCGGCGCTTCAACTGCAAGACCGATTCTGGCGAGTGGGCTCCAATCGACCAGCAGATAAAGGCGTACGTGGGGAACTTCGTGGCGTTCCCGCAGGCGGACGGCGGTCGGCAGGTGCTGTCGCTGCCGCCGCGGGAGAGCGACCTTGTCGAGTTTGTGCAGATTGTCTTCGCGGGGTCCGATCCCGCCACTCTGCAGAAGGCGCGGTTGGAGGAGCTCGGCGTGCCCCTCGACGATTTCAAGCGCGCTTACGAGTACCTCCGCGACACGAACGAGCAGTGCGCCGCGGTGCGGTGGGACGAAGAGGCCGCGCGAAACTTTGCGGACCCCGAGGGCGACGGCGATGGCGACGGCTCCTCGCTCCTGGGCCTGCCTCGCTGTCTCGCGGCGTGCGTGGCCGTGGGGGGGAAGGGTGGCGACGCTCGCCAGGAGGGCCCGGCCGATGCCGTGCAGCCCGGCGTGGGCTCGGCCCCGCCGAAGCGGACGAGTGCAGGCGCTGCGAGCGCGGAGGGCGACGCGAACTCGGCGGCAGACGGCGGGGGCGAGGCAGAGGGCGAGGCAGGGGCAAGCTGTGAGGACGCTACTGGCGCCGGTGGGGAGGATGCAGAGGGCGACGAGGGCGAGGCTGGCGAGGGAGAGGGCGGCGAGGGTGTCGAGGAGGGCGAGTACTGCGCCGCCGTCGCGGACGCCGACATTATGGCCGATCTGGACAAGCAGTGGGCGAATGTGCACCTCAGCCTCCAGAAGGCGGAGGAGATTGCGCGCGAGAAGCAGCGCGTGGAAGCACTCGCGCGGGAGGTCAAGGGCATGGAGAATTTCCAGGACCGAGATCTCGACCGGCGCTTGGCGGAGGCCGCGGAAGAGGCCCGCAAGGCTGCGAAGTTGCTCACCAACTGCAAGAAGGAGGCGCTCACAAAGAAGCTGGAGCAGACGGAGCAGAAGATTCAGGCCACGCGGCCTCCTCAGGAGTTGCCGGGAAGCGCGCGGCCGGCGGCGGCGGCGGCGGCGGCGCGCCGGCCGGGGGCGCCGAGGCCGGGGGGGCGAGGCGCGCGGTGCGGGTCGTCGTGCCCACTGGAACGGAGCCTGTCAGCATGTTCTCGCCCGGTTTCTGGAGCGCCTTCGACCCTGTCGCGTTTCCGTATGGGGACGGCGTCTTCGGACTCGAGAGGGACGCCAAGTTGACGTACGACGAGTGGTGCCGGTGCCTCATGGCTCGCGAGGAGCTCGAGTACGTGGTCCCCGACGACGTCTCGGCGCCCGACGCTGCGCGGGCGCCCGCGCCCGACGCTGCGAAGGCGTTCGCCGCGTCTGAGTCGCCCGTGCCGCGCTGGCGTCGCCACGCAGACCTGCTCACGGCCCAGTATTGCCTCTGGCGCAGAAAGGCAATCATTCAGTCGGCCAGGTTATTCGTGCGCAAGCACCGCCTCGGGGAAAGCATCGCGGACCTGGCCGCTTTGACGCCGGAGGATCTGGCGCTGGTCGTGGCCGAGCTCGGCAGGGGGGCGGGCCTGAAGCAGGCCCTGGGCCACGAGGGCGTGCCCCGAAACGTCAAGAGCGCGCTGCGCAGCATGCTGCTCAGCAACCGCGATGTCGTCGGCTCCGACGCGCACCGGACCACGCTGCGGCACATCAGTACCAGCAACACCCGGCTCTTTGGTCCGCCCCTGGTGTTCACGACGCCGAACATCGCGGACACTCGGAATCTGATGGTGTCCCTGATGTACGAGGGCGCCTCCGTGCAGCAATGGCGGCTGCTGGAGGAGACTGCTCCCGTGATGCCCTCAACGCGGGACATGCTGCGGCGGGTGGCCGCTGACCCGGTGTCGCAGGCCATGGTCACGAACCTCATGCTGGAACTGTTCCTGGAGCATGTCGTCGGCGTCACGTGGCAGCGCGGGGCCACGGGCGTCTCCGACGGCGTGGCCGCCACGGGGGCGTGTGGAGCGTTCGGGCTCGTCCGCGCGTTCTTCGGACCCGTGGAGTCGCAGGGGCGCGGCGGCATCCATCCGCACATCCACCTGTGGCGCCTGCACCCGATGACTGGGTCGTTCCTCGCGAAGCTGCGCTCGGGGGACGTCGAAGGCCTCGAGGAGCGTCTGAGGAAGTGGAGGGAGGCCGTGCTCGCCCGGGTCGGCAGCGCGCAGTTCGACGCGGCGGAGGAGGTGGGCCGGCAGCTGGGCTTGGACGGGCGGGACGGGCGGGAGTGGCTGCCGCCGCTTCCGCTCGCCCCGCGGGATCGACGTCACGCGTTCGCGGACGGGAAGCTGGAGGAGAGCGACCTCTCCTTGCAGTGCCATACGATCGCTGGCGCCTCGCGCCGCCAGCTCGGGAAGCTTCTCAAGCCGGAGTACGACGCGGGGCGCCGCTCTGTCCGTGATGACAAGAAATTGTCCACAGAAGAGCTGCGGAACCAGGTTGCGGCCATGATGAAGATCGATCTCGCAGAGGAGCGAGCGATGCTGCAGGAGCAGCCCGCAATTGAGGGTCCGCGCCGGCAGCGCCCGTTCGCGCCGTGTGCAGATCCAGAGCCCGATCCCCATGAGCAGCGGGCTCAGTACCCGGCGGTCTTTGGCGAGCCTCTCACGGGTGCGCACGTGACGCTGCAGCCGCAGTACCGCCGCAAGCCTGCGTACCGCGAGCGCGCGGGCGGCACCGCGGCCATGCACTTTGCGGACCGCCCGGAAGAGGAGGCGCGCACCCGGGCGAGCTGCTTCGCGCGGGACGCGCGCAAGTGTATCATCCGTGGCCACCTGCACAGGTGCGGTCCCACGTGCTGGAAGCACAAGACGAACGACGATGTGCCTCAGCACTGCAAGGTGTGCCGGCTTGGCTTCTACCACGAGTACGAGACTGCGGTGTACAGCCACCCGTCCAGGAAGCGCCCGGCCGCCTCTCACGTCTGGCGGCGCCTGCGCAAGGGGAAGGATTTGGTGCTTCCGGAAGGTGCGAAGGTTCAGTACGCGTGCGGTCCGTTGGAGAAGGGGCAGTGGAACCCGCCTGGCGAGCGCCTGGATCTGGACGACGTTCCGGCTGAAGGCTACGGCCCGTGGCCGCACCGCTGCACCCGGTACGGCAGAGCTGGTCGCGTCGACGTGGTGCGGTACCACCCGTACCACGGGAGCACGAACCCTGTGGGCCAGGTGTGTCTGCGGAGCAACCTGGACGTCCAGTGTCTGGACCGCGTGGTGCTCGACCTGCCCGGCGACGACAGCGTCGGGGGCGCGTCCGCGGCCGACGGCGACCCGGCCGTGCCGCCGCCTCCGGAGCCTGGTGCGTTTGCCGAGCCGGTCGGCGACGCGTCGGAGGCGCTGGGGCCGAGACTGGCGGCACCGGTTGCGACGAGGGCGCCGGGCAGAGCGGAGGTTCCGCGGGTTCAGGGGTGTCGGCCGCAACGCAGGGCGGGGGCGGAGCGGGCGCGGGGTCGGCGCGCGCGCCTGCGGCGGGGGGGGCGCGCCTGCCCGTGGGCCGCCGCCTCGGCCTGCCCAGGGGAGGAGGCTTGCTCGGCGGGGCCCCGACCACCACGATGGACGATCCCGACGCGGGGGACATCTGGGACATGGGTGGGGGCGATGAAGATGTGTTCGATTTGGCCGATGCGTATGACCTGGGTCCGCCGCCTCCGCCGACGCCGGAACAGAGCGGCGGAAAGCAGGCAGTTGGGCCAGCAGATCCACCGGGCGAGGACACCGCGAGGTTCTGCGCGGCTTCGTGTTACGACGGCAGCCGGCCGGGGTTCGTGTTCAAAAACGGGGAGCAGGGCCTGGGCAACTACAGCGACGGGCGCGCGGAGCGCGAGCTGGCAGAATCAGCCGCCCAGACAGAGCCGAGGTCGCGGGCGCCGGGCCGCGCCGCATCGAGCGCTGCGTCTGGCGGCCCTGCATCGAGCGCGCCCGCCTCGCCCGCCGCCTCCGCGTCAGCTGCTGGCGCGAGCGGCAGCGGTCCGCCCGGCAGCCTGCGGGAGCACGTTTTGCACTCGCTGGAGGCCGTGTTCATGGACGCCATCAATATGGCGCACTACCAGACGGACTACACGACCAAGGCGGGGCCGATCGCGGGAGACCTCGGAGTGCTGCACGCGCGGAGCACCGGGTTGGAGTGGCTCCGACTCCAGCAGAGGGCGGAGCGGGAGGCGGATGAGGCGGCGGAGGAGGAGGGCAAGGAGGACGTCGACGGGGCCCGGGCCGCTGCTGTCGCTCGTCGCAGCGGCTGGGGCGGAGTGCTCGACTCTGCCAGGTGAACTCTCATCAAGCTCACGACCAGCTCGCACCGGGCGCTCCTGAAGAAGTTGCCCGAGATGATGTTTCAGATGCAGTATGGCCACGAGTGCTACTGCTCCCATGACACCTGGACTCTGTATTGCAAGGGGATCGTGGCGCTGGCGTACCAGGCCAGCTCCGCGGTTCACAAGCAAAAGGACGACTTCTGGACCGACCCCCGCGCAGAGGATATCGAGGTGGACCAGCCGGCCGCGGGAGAAGAGGACGGCGAGGGAGGGGGCGGTATCATGGATGCGCTGGACGAGGGACGCGCAACGCGTCGCGCCGAGGTCGTCAACGGCGTCGTCGGGGAGGGCGCGGCTGCCGGTGCTGCTGGGGGGGGGCGCCCCGAGCAGGAGCAGCAGCAGGCTGTCGAATACCGGGCGCGGCAGGAGCACGACATGAAGATGGACTGGTTGCATCGCGGCGACAGGGAGCCCCTGAAGTCCATGGGCATGTACCATTACGCCATGTACGTGTATACAGCGCAGGCCAACCCACTCCACTTCGACGCGCAGGACTTCGAGACGTACGCGTTCGCCGACTCGCACCCGGCCGCCGCCTCCCGAGTGCAGAAGCTCCGCGTCGGCGCGCCGTTCAGGGTGCCCAAGATCTTCGGCTTCGCGATGCCTTCGAAGGAGAAAGACAAAGAGGTGAACGCGCTGTTCAAGTCTGTGATCTTTCGTCCGTTGCAGCCGGCTGAGAAGGGGGCTGCGGCCTGGGCGCCCTACAGGGCCGGCGTCGACGCGTCCGGGAAGCATCAGCCTGCCTGGGAGGAGTGGTGGGCGAAGCAGGTGGCGTTGTCCAGGCAGTATGAGGAGTGCGAGCGGCGAGCTGGAAAGTGGTTCACGATCGAGGACATCGATCTGGACCGGGGCTCCGAGGAGGGCCCGGGCCACTTTGCACAGCGCCCCAGCGCCGCCGAGTTCATGGCGCGCTGCACCGTCCAGGTCGCGACGGACCTCGACGTGGAGGCGGAGGCGAAAGGGCGGCCGCGAACGAAGGTCCGTCCGGAGGCCAAGGACTTTGTGTATTCTGAGCTGGAGCCAGCGGAGAATCGGCCTGCCGGGGAGGCGGACGAGGAGGAGGGGGCGGGCGCCGGTGGCGGAGCCTTCGACGGTTTTGCTGAGGAGGTGGACGAGGGCGCGGCGGACGAAGCGTGGGCGGCGCACCGACAGAAGGCCAGGTTCGCCGTGCCGGATAGCGAGGTGCCCGCGGTGGCCCAGTTGGAGCAAATTCGTGGGTCGTCACAAAGCTTGGTCTATAAGAACATCTTCCTTGAGGGTTATGCGAAAGACCATAAGCCGCAGCCTGCTGCCGCGAGTACTGGAAGGAAGACCGGCTTCGGTGGTCTCGACTTGGACGACTCTCAGTTCGAGGAAGGCAAAGCACAGCAGAAGGAGGCGTTCCGATACAGGAAAAAGGGAGCTGAGGGCTTGTCTGGGGATGGCGACGGGGGGGGGGGCCTCGTGGGGTCGGCGCCTGCCGTGATCGTGCCTGGTCGGCCGCCGGCGCCCGCGGTTGCCGGCGACGAGAAGCGGCCGCCGCGGGCGCGCGACATCGCGCAGAGGCTGTTGGACGAGTGGGCGACAGGGCGGACAACCCGGTGACGTTCAATAAGGAGCAGAAGGCGGTGGTCGCCCTGGTCGTGGGCCAGGTGGAGGCCATCGTGGCATACGAGGAAGATCTGAGCAGCGGGAAAAGCCCGAAGCCGGTGGAGCAGATGGCTCTCCTGTTGCACGGGGAGGGCGGGACGGGGAAGACGGAGGTGGTGAAACTGCTGCGGCGTCTGTTCGCCGAGGTGTTCGGCAAGGGATCGGAGATCGCCGTGGCCTCGTCGAACAGCGCTGCGCGCGTCATCGGGGGGGAGACGATCCACAGCGGCTTAGGGCTGAGCGGGCAGCAGGCCTTGACCATCGCTAGGCTCTCCGGGCAGAAAGTCGAGGATGATTTCGTGGACCGCATGAACGCTCTCAAGGCCGTCATCGTGGAGGAGGTGTCCATGGTGCCGCCTGCGCTTCTCGGCGCTGCATCGTTTCGCATGTGCAAAGCCCGGAAGGCGACGCACAATTGCGACGTGGACCTGTACATGGAGCGGGGGCACATGTTCGGGAAGGCTCCGATTGTCATGTTCCTGGGTGACTTTTATCAGCTGGGCCCTGTGAGCGGCAAAGGCAAGAGGTCTTCCCTGCTGCAGCGTGAGGCACCCGACCAGTGGGTTCACGTCCGCAATGGGCAGTCGATAGTCTTGGACGGCGTGACCCACGCGATGTTTCTGTACGAGACGCACCGCTTCAAGGACAGGCTCGTTACTCCGCACGCGCCCTGCCCTTTCATGCCGGGGTTCTTGAAGACCATGAGGGAGGGCAAGAAGTTCACGGCCGAGCAGAAAAGGGTGGTGCAAGGGTGGGTGGTTCGACCCGGTAAGAACGACAAGCGGCTGCAGGACCCCGCTGTCAAAGACGGGTTCGAGATGGGCATCGCCTGGGAGGCCGTGCACAGGCAGATGCAGTATCGGGCCGTGCGAGAGGCCAGGGAGAAGGGGCAGATGCTGCTGTACGTACAGGCCGTGGACCTGCCTCCAGCCCTTGGGGCCTTCGGTGAGGAGCATTACAAGGCTATGCTGCAGGTGCCGAACGTGAACAACACTGGTCACCTCATCGGCATGTGCCCGCTGTACATCGGCATGCGTGTGCGGCTGACCGTGAAGTTGTCGGCGAAGCACCAGATCGTCCAGGACGCCGTGGGGGAAGTCAAGGACGTGAGGTTCCACCCGCGAGAGTTCGAGACGCCGGGCGCGGATTGGCGCGGAAAGAAGACTCACGACGCCCACCAGCTCGGTTATTATCGATGCAAGCGTTTGCCTCGCGGTGTCCTCGTCAAGTTTGATGACTTCACGGAGGACCTAGGGTTCGGAGAAGGGGTCGTGCAGATCGCCCCGCACAGGGCGTCCTGGGAGTGGAACCATCACTACTACGAAGACGATGGCGAGCGAAAGCTTCGGAAGGTTAAGGTTACGAGGTACCAGATCCCGTTGCTGCCAGAGAAAGTTCGCACCGTGCAGACGGCGCAGGGCTTGGGCATGGATGCGGCCACCATGGTGCTCCAGAAGTCCATGAACATGGGCGCCGATGACTGGTGGCTGCACCTGTACGTCATGCTCAGTCGCGTTCGCGTGGCCCATCGCGTCCTCGTCTGCAACCTGCCGCCCTGGGACATCCTACAGCGGGGCCCGCCCCAGTACGTCCGCGAGGGGGTCCAACGCTTCGAAGGCAGGATTTTCAAAGCGAGTTACGAAATCGCCAAGCAGAGGGCGCTGGAGTACGGCTGGGACGTGGGGGATGGGCCCGCGGGACGGGGCAACCCGGAGTCGAGCTCGGCGCCCGCGCCGCCGACGGTGCCTCGGGCGTCGCCGCCAGGCCCGCCTCGCGCCGGGGGGAGCTCAGCGGGCGTCGTTGACGAGGTGGGCGACGACGACGACGACGCCACTGGATCAGCGCCTTCGGACGGGGAGGTGGCCCCTGCGGCGTCTGTGCAGACGCCTCTGCCCTCGCACGCGCTGCGCCCGGGCCAGGCTCTGACGGTGCCACCGGCATACATTGCGCCCGACGAAGGGCCTGCGGGGCGGGGCAGGGGCCGCGGCCGCGGCGGCGACGCGACGGCGACCGCAGATGCGGCGGCGGCACCGTCCACTGGGAGCGCTGCTTCGCGGGGGCGTGGGCGCGGGGGTGCCGGCCGCGGCGCCGGTTGGGGCACCGTCGTGCCGAGGGATCTTTGGGGGGAAATGTTTCGCACGGCGGCGACTGTTGGCGATGGTGCAGAGCCGCCAGAGCTGCGCCCGCTGGACCGGGATCTGTGCATGGCAGCTTACGGCGTGTCCCAGGAGGAGGTCACCAGGGAGCTGCAGTGGCACTGCGGCCGCGGCTCTGGCGTGGGCATTGCAAACCTCGGCAATACTTGCTTCGTGAGCTCAGTCGCGCAGGTGCTGCTGCGCCTGGCTCCCTTCCGTCGGCTTCTCCACGAGCACGGCCGGTGCCCTCTGGGTGCAGACTCTTGCGCGGCGTGCGCGCTCGGAGCTCAGGCCGCGGCTCTCTCTGTCCAGGGGGTCGACGCCGTCGCGCCACTCGCTATAGCCGCGCGCAAGGGTCTCTTTGGTGAGCGAGAATTTGCAGAATTCGATCAGCAAGGGAGACCGAAGCAATGCGACGCGTCAGAGTTCTTCCTGGCCGCCCTCCATGCCGTTACCGAGACCGAACACCCCGTTTGTACCGCAAGGGGGCCTCACGGGCAGCGCAGTGTGCTCCAGCAGCACGTCTGCGGCATTGCGTTTCGGCAGCGGAGGCGATGCGCCGCGTGCACAGCAAGTTCGGACAAGGGGGAAATTAAGACGTTTATCAAGGTGGTGCCTTCCGAATTGCTCGGCCCCGACTACCGGGGGCCGTGCGATCTGGAGGAGTTGATCCGGCTGGAATTAAGGCATGTCGGTGAGCCAGGGCAAGGTTGTCCGGCGCACGCTCACCTCGATGATGCTCAGAGGGCGGCGGCCGGGGTCTGTCAAGGCATCAGGGTATATACAGGCAATCGCGGGGAGCGGTCGCCGCCCGTGCTCTTCGTGATCGTGCAGCGGGTGATAGGCGAGTGGTACGACAGACGCCCTGTGCGCTTTCCTCAGATTCTGCGGCCTGTGGATTCCGAGGGCGAGTACGATTTCTCGGGGGTCGTGGTGCACCAGGGCGAAAGCGCGACGAGCGGACACTACTATGCGTATGCATCCGTGGGCGTGAACGAATACGCCAAATTTGACGACAGTACTGTCCACCTCCAGACTTGGGCGCAGATCGCCAGAAACCACCAGGTGCACATGGGCGCGTATGTGTTTGCGTATGTGCGCAGGGCGGGTCCGCGGTGCGGAGGCGGCGGGCGCGCGGCGGCGGGGTCTGCGGGGGGCGCCGGCGGCAGCGCTGGTGCGGGACCGTCTGGTGCGCCGCCGGCTCCGCCGACTGCGACTCTCGGGCATGCAGGCGGGCGCGCGGCGGGGTCTGCGGGGAGCGGCGATGGCGGCGGCGGCGCTGCTTCCAGCACGTCTGCCGCGCCGTCTGCGCCGCAGAGTGCGCCCGCCGGGCAGCAGGCGTCGGGTGGCGAGCCACCGGGCAAGCGCGTTCGGGCGGTGGCGGGGATGCCTGGCGCTGATTGCTGGGGACCCCCCCCGCCCCCCCCCACCCCCCCCACCCCCCCCCCCCCTCCCCCCCCCCCCCCCACACCCCCCAAACCCCCCCCCCACCCCCCCCCCCCCCCCCCCCCACCCCCCCCCCCCCCCCACCCCCCCCCCCCCCCCCCCACGGCGCTTCGGGGCAGCCGCAGCCGCCGTCGCGCAGGGGCAAGAAGCGCGGGCTGTCCCCGCCTGCTCTGGGCAGCACGGGCAAAGAGGACGACGACGCTGGCAGGGCCTCGGGCGTCCCGCCCGCGGACCCGGCTCCTGCCGCGGTCGAGCCAGGCGTGGGGGCGCCACCTGCCGACCGCGAGTGGCATCGCTTTACGCCGAAGACGATCGATGAAAGGAAATGTTTGGCTCGTACTTGGGGGATGGAGTGGGTGCGCAGTGCCGCAGTTTCCCCGCGGAGGGATGCGGCGTGTTCTGCAAGAGGCACTTCGGCCAGCAAGGGGCAAAGGGGTGGCATGGGCGCGTGGGCGGGGCAATCCCGGAGGCAAAGTTGAAGGAGTTCCAGGAGCGAGCGGCGCGCAGTTCGTCGGGCGCTGTTTCTGCGCCGGTGGTTCCAGCGGCGGGGACCCTGCCCGAGGCTTCGCCCGCGGCTGCGCCTCCAGAGGTGTTCGCCCAGGGCGGCTTCGAGGGTGCGCGAGAGGCCGCCGCGTCCGAGGGTGCTGGGGATGCCGGCGCGCACTGTGGGGCTTCGGCCCCGTCAGTGGGCGGTGGAGGCGGGGCGACGACGAGGATTGTGGCTGGCGGTGTCGTTCGTGTGGGCGCCGGCGCTGGCACGGCGTCCACCGAACCGCCGCGCCCTCAAGCGCGCCCGCGCATCGCCACAATCGGGATTCCGGACGTGGAGGCTCACGAGAAGGCGCAGCAGGCGAGGGAGGCGGAGACCGCGCGCAGGCGACGCGAAGAGGGCGAACGGGGCCGCGTGACAGACAGGACAGGCGTAGACCTACCCCGCGCTGATCCACACAGGTTGGGATGAGATCGCCCCTCCATGGCCGCTTGCCAGGGCGTCCCTCATTGAGTGTGCGGGCGTGCGTGTGTGTATTCGTGTGTGTGTGTATGTGTGTCTGTGTGTCTTAGTGTGCGCGTGTATGTCCGCGTGAGCACTTGAGACCCGCGCTCGCGCCTGCGACGCGGCGCGCTTCCTGAGGAAACGTGCATCCTTGTGTGTGCGTGTGTGTGTGTGTGTGTGTCCGTGTGCGCGCACGGCGCTGCCACCCCCGCCGCTCCCTTCCCCCTTCTCCCCCCCCCTCTCCCCGGCGCTCCGCGAGGGCGGAGTGGCTGGAGTGGAGGGAGGGCCGGCCCCAACATGGGGCGGTGCCTCCCCCCTCCGGAGCGCCGGCGGGGAGGGCGGTGGCGCTTGGGGGCGGCTGGGGGGCGCGGGGGTAGAGTGCGATGCTTAGTCGGGGAATGGGTCTGTCACCGCGTTGTCGTCTGTGCGTGGTTAGCCGCGGGTGTTCGCGATTGCGTCTGTGTGTGCGCTTGTGTGTGTGTGTGTGTTTGTGGTGGTGGTGGTGGGGGGGGCTCGCGCGTGTCTCGTATGCGTGTGTGTGTTTATGTGTGCGCGATCTTGTGTGCGTGTGCGCGTGCGTGTCTGGGTGCTCGCGCGTGTGTGTGAGTGAGTGTGTAAGCGTTTGCGTGTGTTTATGTCTGTGTGTCTGTGTGGCTGCATGTCCTCAAGCTCCTCAAGCTGTGTGTCAGATTTGTGGCTGCATGTGTCTGTGTGTCTGTCAGGCTGCATGTGTGGCTGCATGTGTCTGTGTGTCTGTGTGGGTTCTTGTGTATGTATGTGTGTTTGCGTGTGCGCGTTTGCGCGTGTGTGTGGACCTTTGCGTGTGTGTGTGTGTGTGTGTGTGCGTGTGTGTGCATGTGCGTATGTGCGCATGTGTGTGGAGCATGCTGGCGTACGTGTGTGCTCTTGTGTGCGAGTCTGTGTGTGTGTGCGTGTGCTTGCTTGTGTGATATCCTCTTTGCCATCCTGTTCGTTGTTCGTCTGCGCATGTGCGTGTGCGCGTGCGTGCGCGCGGTGCTGCCGCCGTCCGCGCGCCCCCCCCCCCTCCCCCCTCCCCTCCCTCTGGCGCTCCGCGAGGGCGGAGTGGTTGGAGCGGAGGGAGGGCCGGCCCCAAAATGGGGCGGTGCCTCCCCCCTCCGGAGCGCCGGCGGGGAGGGCGGGGGCGCGTGGGGGCGGCGGGGGAGCGCGGGGGGGGGGGGCCGAGGTGGCTGCGGTGCGTGCGTCATCGTGTGGTCGTCAGTGCGTAGGTTTCCATGGATGCTTGCGCGTGCGTCTGTGTGCGTGGGTTGTGCGTGCGCGAGTGTGTGTGTGTGTGTGCGTGTGTGCGTGTGGGTGTTTGTGTGTGCCCCCGTGTGTCTATGTGCTTGTGTGATCCGTGTGCGTGTGCGCGTACCTGTGTGTATGTGAGATGTGCTGTGTGTTCGTGTGTGCGCGTTTGCGCGTGTGTGTCGCCCTTTGCGCGTGGATGTGTTGCGTGTGCGTGTGTGTGTGAGTGTGTGCGTGTGTGTGTGTGTGTGTGTGTGTGCGTGTGTGTGTGTGTGTGTGTGTGTGGAACATGCTGGCGTATGTGTGCGTTCTTGTGTATGTATATGTATTTGTATGTGTGTGTGTTCGTGTGTGCGTGCTAATGTGCGTGTGCTCGTTTGTGTCAGTGCCTCTTTGCTATCCGGGTTTTGGACGCTACCAAGTGGACGCTTACAAGTTGGACGCTTACAATTCCAGGCTCCCAGGCAGATCTTCCTTGCGCGCTTTGTAGGGCCCGACGCATCGTAAACGGCGCCCCTGCAAGCGTCTACTGCGAGGATTGCAGCGTCCCGCGCATCATTTCAGACGGCCTGGCAGAGGTCCCCGTATGGCGTTCCGCGCTGGCTTCGCTGGCCGGATTTTTCCCGGATAGCTCCTTGGAGAGCTGAGCTCTTCAGATAAGAAGCCGGCTGTGGGTGGTGAGGAGCACGCGCCCACCTTCGCCGGTCTACCATTCTCGCAGCAACCCGCCGGAGGTTGCAGCGGGTCCGGGAGCGTGCCTTTCTTGCGTTTCCCAATACGTGTGGCTCCAGGGTGCGAAGCGCTTCGGCAGAGCTTCGGAAGAGCTGGGCAGTTCTTCCAGGCTCCAAGGCAGATCTCCCTCGCACGCATTTGCCACGCATGGTGGAAACACTGATGTAACTAGAGCACCGCCGAATTCAACACACGCAAATCATACCCCACTCCGTCGAGCAATGGCATGTGGTGCCCACTCCCTGCACCATGCAACCGCCGCCTTGGAGCATGAGCTATAGTGAATCGCCCATCCACAAGTATTTGCACTGATATGCTCACACTCTTGCAGACAATTTGAATTGACCTGGCGTCACATGCAGCGACCAGGTTGGGTACTTGACCGTCGGATATTTCCTGCACATTCCAGGTATCGATCACGGTCTCTGTCGCAGCCCGACCGCCCCGTCAATGATTCGGGCACCGTAGTGTCTGAAGAAACTGCACCGGCTTAATAGCAGGCTCAACGTGTGTCAAATTGTCACCATAGGGTTTCATTATTTTGTCGGTTTCCATTCTACAATCATTGTCTTTTGTGTAGTATCATCAGCATGTTATTGGCGGATCCGTCTCACCCCGTCGAATGTTTCTTCATATCAGAAAATAGTGCTTCAAACCGTGCTATCCCCGCCCACGTATCACGGTTCTCCCATCCCTCCCTTGAAACCCACCCCTTAAACTCAACATAACGTATATTCCAACCAGGATCGTGCCTGTCCGTACCCGCCTTCGTGATCCACTTGCTACCGACAGCCCGTCCCGCTGCTTGCTTCTGAACTTCATTGGTGAAGTCCTGGATCGCCGGTTCTGTTTTTGATGTCCTCGAGTCCAGAAATACTTGTAAGCGTCCACTTGTAAGCGTCAGCGAAGCGAAGCGCGGAACGTCGCACGGGGACCTCTGTCAAGCCGCCTGAAACGATGCGCGAGACGCTGGAAACATCGCAGGAGACGCTTGCAGGGGCGCCGTCTACGATGCGTGGGGCCCTATGCGTGATGTTGACCACTTGGGGGAATATTTAGATGCACTAAGCAAGTGCAGTGTTACTATGTTTCAAACTACACAGGCTGCAGTAATACCATGGGTGGGGATGGATGCTCAGACGGAACTTGAACCAGATATGCTGGGAATGCCGGGAGGAGGTCTTATGCAGGTGGACGGGAGAAGGGATGAGGCGAACTACCATGCAGAGAGGAGGGACATGCTTATGAGGTTCATGAGTACTTGGGGGATCTGTGCGGCGAACACATATGGAGCTCGACGTATCACACATATACCGTACTGTTCCACACATGTGCAGCGTGTGCTTGACTATATTCTCATCCCTACACGTTGGTGCGCGGATGAGGCAAGAGCTCAACAGGAAATGAGATGCCAGGTCCAGTTTGTGGAACCCATCAAAGCTACGCCAGGTATCCGTGCAAAAGCCAGTGCCTATAGTGATCACGCTCTGGTCTGGGTAAATCTCAAGACTACGGAGATCAGGCGCCCAGCTTTGCCACCCCGCCCTGTGTCCATGTTTGGCTGGCAGCCGACGGATGACTCGGCGAGGAACATGTTTCGTGTGCTGGCGGATGTGTCGATTGAGGGGCTTGCATCTGACGCGGTAGGGACGGACCTGCAGCAGGTCGGACGGGTACTCTTGGAGACGGCAAAGCTTGTGGACCACACTAAGGGGCGCCCCAACAGCAAACCTATTCAGAGGCCCAGGGAGCTCATAGAGGTGGAGTCTGCCATCAGGCGTGGGGCCCTTGGGAACACTCGTAAACAACTGCTGCGTAGGAGGAAGACCCTTAGGAGACAGCATAGGAGGAACCAACTCCTGCAGGACCACAAGGGATCCAGTAAGACCTCACGGTGTATCCTCAAGGAGCTGGAGTGTGAGGGTGTGCTGACAATGGACAGGACTAGGTGGAGTACGGAGATCACTAGGTATGCGACGGCGTCTTACCCGTGTGCCTCATAGAGCCATTGTGGAGCCCATGCTGGATAAACATTGATTATCTTTGAGTTTCAGAACGTGTGCGGCGATGAGGTGAGATACAATAAATCGGTCCGAACGGGAGGTAAGGAAGGGCCTATACTCTTCAATATCGTCTTGGAGGCCATCTGGGGATCTGTGATTCAGACTTGGGATAACTTAGGATACGGTGTCCGACTGGAAGGGGGGGGGGGGGGGGACGGATGGTGCTCTTGTACACCACTTCTTGTGGGCAGACAATGTTACGCTCTGTGCTGCGTCGCAACTTCAGCTACAACAGATGATCGGTATGATGACGGTGACACTCAGACGGGCAGGGATGGACTGGAAGGAGGATTCTTTGGCATATGTACTTTTTGGCCAGACGTACACCTGTGGCGATCCGCCGCTGCTCTGCCCGCTCTCGCCAGCCATCTGTGCGATTTCTGGAGATGAGGATCTCCCAGAGCACCTGCGCTCTACTGTTGTAATGCCGAGGAAGGAGGAGGAGGAGGTACTAGGAGTGAAGCTCAGTTCGGAAATCAAAGGCTACCGCGGTTTGTATCATCGACTGGAGAAGGGGAGGGACGCCTATTTTGCAGACATTCAGTTTTTTTCGCTCCAGAGCGGTCTCACTCAAGGAGAAGTTTCGCAGGTATGTCGTTCGTGTGCAGTCTGTGGTGTACCGCGGATGTATAGGCTGGCCGTGCAACCTACGACTGCTGGAGAGGATAAAGGTCTGGGAGGGAAGGTGTCTGAACGGTATGCGAGGACTACACGAGGGAGGAGGAGACGTGGGAGGAGTTCAAGGACAGAACCACACCGAAATCATACGAGTTATTCTTGCAGGCTGGCCACTGCAGTCTCTTAGCGAAGGTGGTCCGAGCCAATTTCGAGTTTGCGCTGGAGGTTGCCCAGTTTCATGATCGGGCCTTTGCCTCCACAGACGTGCGTGGAGCACGAGCGTGGCGCCAGACGCTGCAGGCTATGTTACACTGTGCGGGGGAATGGTCACTACGGAGGGACACACTTGTATCCATGTTCACAGGAGCCAGGAGGAGGAAAGGTACGAGGAGAGTGGGAGGGAGAGCGCATGCAAGTACTGACAGCTGGCATTGTCTTATGCTGGCGGCGAGTGGTAATTTACGCTGGTTCAGCTTCAAGTGGAATGCTGCGGACTGGTGGAATGTAGTAGCGTGCATGACGAAAATGCAGCCTCGATGGGAGCCCATCTTCAGGAAGCCGCCGTGTGCCCCATGTCCTGTAGATACGTGGGACTCGCCTGGGGGCTCCGAGAGGCTTGCTCGTAGGATTGCCCACGGGAACAACAACCAAACTGTCTGGCAGGAGGGCTCGGAGGGCTCATTATCGGTTGAAATGACAGGAGATAGTATGTGTGTGGTGAACTGGGCCCGAGGGATCTGGGAATGCCGTGATCGTTCGTACCGCAGGAGAGTGCATGGTCTACAGAATGATATGTATCAACTTGCCGAGGATTACGACATCAGGTGTGCCACTGTAGGGGCGGATCCGTGGAAGCATATCTACAGAGAGTTCAATTGTGTTGCGGATGAGCTGACTTGGGAGGCGAGGAGGGGGAGGACGGGAAAATGGATTGACTTCATATATTTACGACAACAGAGACAATCATACGTATCCGTGGAGGATGGGACGGTGGCGTGAGTGTTGAAGGCTCTGCTCTAGGTTGCTATGTGGAGGTCTCTCTTGGGGGCAACCGCTGGCGACGAGTTTTCCAGGAGGCTTCTTTACTCCCTCTGGGGGCCACTGTTACAGAAAGCGAGCTTACAGCTTGTGAACGCCTGCTGCAAGGTGTTCGGCAGATTATCTCTGAGATTCTCGGGCCTCCAACCCCAAAGAGGTTGAGTGGGCGTGAGGGGCTCTAGGGACTCTGCGCGGCTAGGGCGCGCGCGCCCTGTGTAGCCGACCCCAACACCCAACCAAGTTCCCCGGGAGGAGAGCACGCTGAGAGCTAGAGGGTTTAAGATAAGAAGCCAGTCGTTGGTGGTGCCCGCCAGCAGCCCATCTTCGCCGGTCCAGAATCCCCGCAGCGGTTCGTTCGAGCCGGCAGCTGGTCCGGGGAAGCTTCCGGCAAGCTTCCACGCGAGCCTGCACGCGTGCAGGCACGCATGGAAGCTTTTCTGGCAGTGCTTCCGCAGCGCTGCAGGGGACCTTTCCAGAGAGCCAGAAGAGCTTTGCGAGGGCGTTGCGCGGCTCGCCCGGAAAGCTTTCTGGCGTGTTTGCCCCTTGCTTTTCGGGTTTTGACGCTACCA
The DNA here is from genome assembly GCA_963575745.1 of Prorocentrum cordatum. Classification (NCBI taxonomy): domain Eukaryota; class Dinophyceae; order Prorocentrales; family Prorocentraceae; genus Prorocentrum; species Prorocentrum cordatum. Next base: position 65,736 of record CAUYUJ010002779.1, on the reverse strand, counting down.
AGTTTGAATGTAGTATTTTTTCACGTTGATATTCGATCTTATTCCCGATCGCCATTTTGATCTCATTTTTTTCTTTTGATCTCAGCTCGATCGGGTGAATATTACTATCGAAAAGCACTGTGGCGGGATCGGCCGTTTGAGTCATCTTGATGCGCGCTGACGGTTTTCTGAACATAACCCGAGCTGTAGGACAGCTACAGAGCTGATAAGCACAGCTAATCGATGTAGAATAATTCAGCGCGTCCGCCTGTCGCATGCAGAGGTCTGAACTCGGTCTGCTACTCGAGCAGGTTCGCGAAAATATTCGTATCGCTCTAGTCATCTTGACAGGGGCTGTCGGTTTCCTGTACGTAACTCGAGCTCTAGGGCAGCTACAGAACTGATACGCACATAAACTGATGCAGAATGATCAGACGCGTTCGTCTGTTGCGTCCAGAGGTCTGAAACCAGTCTGCTACTCGAGCTAGGTCTGCGAAACTATTCGTTTTAGTCGAGTCATCTTGAGAAGTGCTCTCGGTTTTCTTCACTCAACTCGCGCGAGGGGGGCTACTGTTGCTGGTGGTTCACAGGAATCGATATTTGAATGGGGACATCAGGGCCGTTCCGCCTGTCGATTCCAGAGCTCGGAACTCGGTATGCTGCCCGAACTAGGTCCGCGAAACTATTGTATTGTTCGAGTCATCCTGAGAGGTGCTGTCGGTTTTCTGCACTTAACTCGGGCTGTAGGGGGGCTGCAGGGCTGGTAATGACAGGAGTCGATTCGCAGACATCAGACGCGTCCGCCTGTCGCATTCAGAGGTCAACAAATATTCACTATGAGTCGGAATGTTGGTAGGTGCTGTCGGTTTTCTCAACTTACGGTTTTCTCAACTTCGGCAAGAAAAATCTCGAGGACCTTTTGGTGGACTTTTGGTCGGTTGAAAATTTTGTTCTCGAGATTTTAACATTCGTTAGAGCTCATTTTTTCCCACCATTTTGATCTTATTACCTCGTAGAGCTCTTCGGCATCGATGAGCTAGAGGAATTCCGGCGCAGGGTGGAGCTAGTCGGCCGACCCGGCCTTAAGAGACAAAGTGGTGACTTTGGGTCGATTTTGCTAAGATTCGAAAGATATTTGACAATTCATTTTGAGAAACCAGATTTTTCTCACGTGTAGTGGGTTATGACGCGTCTGCCAGTAAAATTTTCAGGTCCGTAGCTGCAATATTACTATCGAAAGATTTGCATGAACCGATTTTCGATGAAAACCGAAAAATCGTGATTTTTCGAATTTTTCTGCTATTCGCTTGAGAAGCCTTCCTCATGTTCACGAGAAGCGCTGCAACGAAAGAGCTCTACGAGGTGCCGGCGGTAACCTGGTTGGACGTTTTTTACCGCCGGTTCCATCCGCCTCGCCATCTTGATCTCAGCTCGATCGGGTAGATATTACTGCAAAAAAGCATCGCGGCGGGACCGGCTGTTTCGAGTCATCTTGAAACGCGTTGTCGGTATTTTGTACTTAACTCGAGCTGTAGGGCAGCTACAGAGGTCATCCTCACAGAAGTCGATTGCGAATCATCAGGCGCGTTTGTCTGTTCCATCTAGAGGTCTGATCTCGGTCTGCTGCCCGAGCTAGGTTCGCGAAACTATTCGTGTTGTTCGAGTCATCTTGAGAGGTGCTGACAGTTTTCTGCACTGAACTCGGGCTGTATGGAGGCTACAGTGCTGGTAATCACAGGAATCGATTCGGAGAGATCAGACGCGTCTGCCTGTCGAATCCAGAGCTCGGAACTCGGTCTGCTGCCCGAACTAGGTCTGCGAAGCTATTCGTATTGTTCGAGTCATCCTGAGGGGTGCTGTCGGTTTTCTGCACTTAACTCGAGCTCTAAAGGGGGCTGCATGGCTGGTAATCACTGGAATCGATTCAGAGACATCAGTCGCGTCCACTTCTCGCATTCAGAGCACTGAACTCGGCCTGTTGCCCGAGCTAGATCCGCAAAACTATTCGTATTGTTCGAGTCATATTCAGAGGTGCTGTCGATTCTCTGCACTTAACTCGGGCTGTAAGGGAGCTGCAAGGCTGGTAATCACATCAATCGATTCGGGAGACATCAGGCGCGTCTGCCTGCTGCATTCAGATGTCCGAACTCGGTCTGATACTCGAGCTAGATTCGCGAACCTATTTGTATTGTTCGAGTGATCTTGAGAGGTGCTGTCGATTTTCGCGCGTAACTCGCGCTTTAGGAGAGCTACGGAGCTCGTGCGCACAGAAAACGATCCAGAAGCATGAGGGGCGCTTGGCTGTTGCATCGAGAGATGTGAAATCGTTTAGGCTCAAAAACTATTCGTTATCTGAATTTTTTTTTCGACATTATATATGCTCAGGAAGCTCTACGAGTCCCCCGGCGGTAAGGAAGGTTGACGGTTTACCACCGGCGCCCAGTTGACCTCGTAGAGCTTCCCTAAGATAACAAGATGGAAGCTTAAGAGTAATTCCGGCGCGCTGGAGAGCTAGTTGGCTCGAAAAAAAAGAACTGAACTTTTCACAACTTTTGGTCGGTTGAAAATTTTGTTCTCGAAATTCAACAATTCGTTTGTGCTCTAGTATTTTTTCCCGTGATATTCGATTTTATTCCCGCTCGTCATCTTGATCTCAGCTCGATCGGGTATCTTTTACTGCCAAAAAGCACACTGGCGGGATCGGCCGTTTCGAGTCATCTTGATACGCGTTGTCGGTATTTTGTACTTAACTCGAGCTGTAGGACAGCTACAGAGCTGGTAAGCACAGCTATTGCACTCAGAATCATCAGGCGCGTTCGACTGTTGAATCCAGAGGTCTGATCCGGTCGTAGCGGAGATTAGGTCCTCAAACCCCTATGGTATTATTCGAGGTTCATATTGACAGGAACTTCAGTTTTCTGTACTTAACTCGAGCTGTAGCGACATTAACTCGAGCTGAATATTTACAGAAACCGAATGTTCAGAATCATCAGTTGCGGTTGTCTGTCGAATTCAGTGTCTGTCGAATTCCAGAGCTCTGAACTCGGTCTGCATGACGAGCTCTAGAACGCCAAAACTATTAGTATGGGTCGAGTCATCTTGAGAAGTGCCTCTCGGTTCTTTGACTCAACGCGGCTGAGGGGGTACAGTTGCTGGTGGTCACAGGAATCGATTTGAAGACATTAGGCGCCGCCTGTCGAATCCAGAGCTCGGAACTCGGTCTGATGCCCGAATTAGGTCTGCGAAACTACTGTGTTGTTCGAGTCATCCTGAGAGGTGCTGTCGGTTTTCTGCACTTAATTCGGGCTGTAGGGGGGCTGCAGGGCTGGTAATGACAGGAGCCGATTCGCAGACATCAGACGCGTTCGCCTGTCGCATTCAGAGGTCAAAAAATATTCACTATGAGTCGGAATGTTGGTAGGTGCTGTCGGTTTTCTCAACTTAAGTCGAGCTAGGAAGCTCTACGAGTCCCCCGGCGGTAAGGAAGGTTAAGGAAGCGGAGTTTACCTCCCGCTCTCCCTCGGCCTTGTCCCGTCGGGGGGCTCACTCGAGCTGCATCGTGCAGTCAGGCAGCCTGCCCCTGGCCCGCCGCGCGGGGGGCGCGTGGCGATTGGGCCACTTCGGCGACGCCTGCACTTGTTTGCGGCATTGTTTGCACTTGTTTGCGAGCAGGCCGCCTGCACTTCTTTGCGGCATTTTGCCGCGTCGAGCTGGACGGGACGAGCCAGAGTCAATCGATCGATTTGGACCGCTGGGGAGCCAACTTCGGACATTGGGAGTGGGGGTATCTTGCCAGACAGGTTGGTAGAGCTCGACACGACGATAAGGATTCTCTAGTCGACATACCATCTGGGCCACCTGATCTCTCTCCCACTTTACCTCACCATCCTGTTGCCCCATATAACTTTCATCAGTTGGGTGCACATCTCAAACGTACTCGAGAAGATCGATCGTTCTGTGCGAAGTGGAATATCCCTTGTAATATCTCAGACGGCAAGATGGCTGCCTCATCAGCTGCTGCGGTCCCCGAGGTTTTCGCTATGGACGCCACGGATATGCCCGTTCCAGGAGCCAAGGAGGAGGAGGTCCCAGAGGGAAAACGTGTCAAAATTCAGTCGGTTGAAGGCCTCGAGGAGGCCATGACAAAGGGGATGGACAAGATCACGACGCTTGTTGCATCTCTGGGAGGTAAGATGACGGAGGGCTTCCAATCAACACATCGAAGCATCACGGATATCGGCACCCAGCTCAATGCTCGTGTTGATTCGGTGGAGAAAAATGTACAGCAGGCGATGACGGACATAGATGCTATTACTAAGAAGGTTGAGGATCAGAGGCTCAAGATAATCCAGCTCCAGCAGGCTCCTGCAGGTGGGGCCCCCAGAGCAGGCACCTCTACGACAGCGTCCTCGGCGGAAACTCGGCAGTCAGTGCAGAATTTCACCCCATCGTTCGTCGAGCTCAAGGGATGGGTGACGGACTGGAGAGATGCAGAGAAGCGTCAGGAGGAGATGTTATCACAGCAGGCGTTGAATTCACTGCTGAATGAGGTCCTGGCTGGAGAATGGTTCAGTGGTGTGAAGGAGTTTCTGGACCTGAACCAATCCAAGAGGTTCAACACAGGTAGAGAGGCGTGGGGGTATTCGCGTGCTCGGCTCTATTTCCAGAATGGGGTTACCAGTGACCAGCTGTGGGATCTCCGTCGTCGACTCGTTGCCGCGATCGCCGACAACAAACTCCAGCACGCTCCCAGGGCCCTCAAGGTCCACGTGGAGGCCCCCCCCTGGAAGAAGCCCCATCTGGATGCCGCTGGGATCTTTCAGGCAAAGTTCAAGAGCTTCAGGAAGCATCATTCAAATCTCAGGGCTGAGACGGGACCACCGATTACGTTCATGTGGGGCTCCAGTGACCACTTACCACCTCCAGGGAAGATTGTGGCCAAGTTCTCTCTGCAGAATGGCTGGGAGATCACTCGTGCAATGAATCAGCTTGTGCCAGGGATCAACATTGATGAGTTGCGAGCGAGGATTTCCAGTACGAACTAGAGGTGCCACGACACCATTGCGTCATGGAATGTGCGTCGGGCAGGTGCAGAGAACGGCCAAGACATAATTAATTCACTACGTCGTTTAGATGTGGGACTCGCGGGGTTGTGCGAGTGTCAGTTCCTTTCAGTTCGTGATCTCAGCATGCGAGGTTACACAATTTTTCGGAGTACTTGTCGGAAGGCTGCGTTGATTATGTCTAAGTCTTGGAGAGACTCGCTCAGAGCCACATATCGTGGCAAAGGTTTTGTCATTTGTAGTTATTCTAGTGTTACGGTTATTGTTGCATATATGCCACATGAAAGTATCAATGCCCTTACGGAAGAACAGTATGAGCATGATGTGTATGAACAGATATTGTTTGATATATCCCAAGTGCTTCGCACACATAGGTCTAAGTTCCCGAAGCAGCCGCAGGACCTGGTCTTCTTGACAGATGCTAATGTCGAACTCGAGCCAGATTCGGAGGTCAACGGCTTTAGAGTTACTGGATCAGGGCTTCTGGAGGCGTCTGGGATTGCTGGGGAGTCTACGGAGATTGATACTGGGATGGAGGAGGGAGCGGATGACGGCAACCCGTATATGACTCAAACAAAACGTGGTGCACGCAAAGCCAGACCCCATAGGCTTGTCTCGGGCTTCGAAATTCGACGGGCGTCTAGGCTGCAATCTATGAGGAGGGCCCTACTGGACTTCTGCGGGCTCTGGGGCATCAGGATGGAGAACACATTTGGGCAGAGGAGGGTTACTTTCAAATCAGGTACGGGGGTGGAGAAGGTACTCGACTATGTTGGTGTCAGCCGTCGTTTACACAGGCAGGAGCTCACCGTTGGCTGGATGCTGTCTTCGGAAGTCGGCCACGCCTGGACGGAGCGCCCTTGCAGCAGATACGAGCGTGCGCTGTCTGACCGCGCCTGCATAGTTGTTCGCTTGTCTGGTGCACCGTCTGCGAAGAGACGGACCCAGCCTGCTCGAAAATTCATCCACTTGCAACCGGTGTCACAGCTGGAGTTTGCGAAGAACATGGACGATCGGGGCAGTCGTTACCGTGCTCTGTGCCAGGAAAATGCTGACCCAGAGGATCGACAGGAGATGTTGGATACGCTGGGACCTGACCTCATAAAGGCCGCCGAGGAGACCCCCCTGAAAGATATCAATCCCAGGAATAATGTGCCAAAGAAATCCGAGATCCACTGGGCCGCCCAGGCAAGTAAACGTGAAGCTCTTCGTCGGGGGGATAGAGAGGAGGCTAAACGGTGCTCAAAGATTGTGAGAAGAGAAAGAAGGAGGCTAGAGGCAAGAGTACAGAGGTGGAGGACGGAAATGAACACGAGGAGGAGGAGGAGGGCCAAGACGGAGACGTTGATCCTTGCCAACGGGATGGGGTCTCAGAACCGCGAGGAGTGGGGGGACGAGATATTGGGGCACATGAAGTCTAAGGTGGAGGACCCCGAGGCCAGAGAGGTGACCCTGCGTGAGCTTCAGTCGCTGCGTGGTCTATGTTCGGGAAGCGGATCCTCAGAGGTGTTCTCGATGTCGCTCCTGCTGAGGGCGAGGGCGAAGCTGTCCACGGGAAAGGCCCCAGGTCCCGACAACGTGACTGTCACGATGTTGAAACAGCTCTCGTGGGCATCGGTGCGACGTGTTCTGGTGAGCTTCCAAGGTGTGTATTCCAGAAGGTTATGTTGTCCCGACAGTTGGCGTCAACTAGCTGCCACACTCATGCCAAAAGAAATGGACATACAACATTTGACAGATACACGTATGCTATGTCTACAGTCGTGTCTTATGAAATGGTACATGACCTGTATTGTGATGTTGATTGAGAAGAGGATTGAGGAGCACCGACACTATGTATGCCTGTACGGATTCAGATCGGGACGCAAAACATCGGAAATCACCAGCGTTGCCAAGAGGCTCAGCCAGCACTCCGCTGTCTGGGGCAAAGGAGACAGTTTGTGGCTTGCCAATCTTGATATCTTACAAGCTTTCGATAATGTTACTCCGTGCCTCGCCATGCGCTGTCTTCGTGCTCTTGACATACCCGCTGATCTCATTGTGGCGTTGATTGAACCCATGATGGATAATCAGTGCGTGGCCAGCTTCGAGGGCATCGAGGCATCGTCAGCGGTCTATTGGGACAAATCTATTCGAACGGGAGGAGTAGAGGGACCTATGATTTTTCTGGCAGTTACTATTGTACTCTGGAGAGATGTTATCGACAGATGGAGGCAAGAAACGCAGTACGGCATCAAATTGGAAAATGATGAGCGCATGTTCAATGGTGAGCGTATGACCCACAGTTTCTGGGCAGATAATCTTTTGTTGTACGCGAAGACCCGCACTGACCTTGAGTTGATGGTGCGTGACATGAGTATCCCCCTGATGAATGCAGGAATGACCTGGAAGCCGAAATCTTTGATGTATATTTACTTTGGTGCGCCGCCTGGCATCCCGCCGTCCCCTGAGCAGGATATCCGTGTGCTGGTGCCGTCTAGTGACGCCGCTCTTGGGACCCGGGAAGTGGTCCTACCGCGTGTTCAAGCGTTTGAGATCCTGGGAGCCACTCTGGAGGAGACCTGGAAGGACCACTCGGACTCAGAGGCCATGCTCCAGAAAGCCCAGAGGATGTTCTTTGGGGAAATCGCGTATTACCGCTGTTCTGGGATTGACTTGGCTGAAAGATTTACTCGCTATCAAGCTTAAGTGATTGCTGCATTATTATTCAACTGTGAGGGCAGAACGCCCGACTATTCTACCATTGCTGCTGTTCACTATTTTGAAGGCAGATGTCTAGCTATAATGTCAGGTGTACGCAAGCGGAGAACTGAAGGCTGGTCTGAGTTTCAACGTAGGCGATACAAAGCGGGACGACAGAGTTTTGCTGGGCTTGGATTCCGAAGTGCGGTGCAGATATGGATATTTCGTTGTTGGGATTGGGCTAAGGATGTCTCAGTTGCTGCGAGTATTCGTATGAGGAGATACACAACACACACAGAGGAGGAGGGGGGAGAGACGGTACCAAATCGGCGTCAGAGGAAAACTCGGGCGATGGCGGCGGCGGCGGCTTCTCAAACATATCATGTATCTCAGATATCCCAGATGTCGAGTGGCTGTCGCCGGCGGACACCAGATGATCAGCCTGCCATACCTGAGGAGTCGGACATGTCACGTGAATGGATGATATCTAGGCTGGCCATGTTACATGGAAGGGGGAAGTGGACGGAACATCGTGACACATGTATTCTAGCAATGCCTGTAAAAGATAGGAAGCAGCTGACACGCATGAACATAGGCGGCCGCCCCCGTGGACATACTGCGTGGGACTGGTGCTTGTGCGATCTCTTTGGTTGTGGGTGGTACCTCTCATTCGACAGTTCCGCTGGGTCCCGTGAGAAATACTGCAAGCATTTGCTGACTGTGATTGGTATGCAACACTTGTTCGACTTGTTTGTTCTACCCAGGCCGCCTAGTGTGAGACATGTGAAGGCAGAGGAGGAGGAGGAGAGTGAGATGAATGAGAGGATGAGCAAACGTATTGCCGCAAATTTTGAGAATGGAACTGAGTGGAGGTGTGAGAATATTGAGCGTCTTGGGATGGAGATCTTGGGAGATAGTAAGACTGTTGTAAACTGGATGTGTGGTGAGTGGCAGATTCGCAACAAGCAGTATGTACGACTGGTGGGAACACTACAAAATACGGTATCGATGCTGTCTGGATGGGGACTGGCCTCACCTGCATCGGGACAGAATCTGTATAAGCATTTCTTTCGTGAGGGTAATGAGCGTGCGGATAAATTGTCGTGGGAGGCCAGAGGTGGCCAAACTATTACTCGCTGGTTTGCATATGATAAGTTCCTCAGTACTCGTAAGACTGCTCTCCGTGGTGCATTCAATGGGGGTGTCAGTAATGAAGGATGTGGAGGTGGGTGGTGGCTTCAGATTGGCGTTGTAGGTAGGGGTTCCAGCGTGCAGGTTGATTTTCCCGTCTCCTCCTCCTCCTCCTCCTCTTCCTCCTGCACCAGCTCGCACAGCTTCCATTGGCACGATGTGGCCGAGGAGGCGATGAGCTTGCCTCCTGGTAGCACGGTAACCTGCTGTGAACAAGCTGCCTGCGCTGCCCTGACGAGAGCTGCTGCTAAGGTGGCGTGCGCTCTGCTACGACCTACCTAAGATGGTGGGGGCTCAGTTGCACTGCTCCGCCGATTCGGATTCGGATTCTAGTGGCGGACCGCAAACCGCAAAAAAAACCAAGGTTGACAGTTTTTACCGCCGGCGCCCAGCATTCGGACGCGCTGGAGAGTAGTGGACTCGTAGGAGCTTCCCTAAGCTAGTGCTGGAAAGCTTAAGAGTAATTCCGGCGCGTCCCAGAGCTAGTTGGCAAGAAAAATCTCGACGGACCTTTTGGTGACTTTTTGTCGGTTGAAAATTTCGTTCTCGAAATTTGACAATTCGTTAGAGCTCTAGTATTTTTTCCCGTGATATTCGGTCTTATTCCCGCTCGCCATCTTGATCTCAGCTCGATCGGGGAACTTTGAAGGCCAAAAAGCACTCTGGCGGGATCGGCCGTTCGAGTCATCTTGATTTACGCGCGTAACTTTTCTAACATAACTCGAGCTCTAGGGCAGCTACAGAGCTGGTGGGCACAGCTAATGCATGCAGAATGATCAGGCGCGATCGCCTGTTGAACCCCGAGCTCTGAAATCGGTCTGTGAGCTGAGCTAGGTCCGCAAACCTGTTCGTATTATTCGAGTCATCTTGACAGAAACTCTCGGTTTTCTGTACTTAACTCGAGCTGTAAGACAGCTACAGAGCTGATATTTACAGAAAATGATTCAGAATCGTCAGTTGCGTTTGTCTGTCGAATCCAGAGCTCTGAACTCGGTCTTCTGCCCGATCTAGAATCGCGAAATTATTCGTATTTGTCGAGTCATCTTGAGAAGTGCTCTCGGTTTTCTTCACTCAACTTGCGCTGAGAGGGGGCTACAGTGCTGGTTGTCATATGAATCGATTTAAAGAGATCATGCGCGTCCGCCTGTCGAATCCAGAGCTCGGAACTCGGTCTGCTGCCCGAACTAGGTTCGTGAAACTATTCTATTGTTCGAGTCATCCTGAGAGATGCTGTCGGTTTTCTGCACTGACCTCGGGCTGTAGGGGGGCTGCGGGGCTGGTAATGACAGGAGTCGATTCGCAGACATCAGACGCGTCCGCTTGTCGCATTCAGAGGTCAAAAAATATTTAACTAGAGTCAGAATGTTGGAGGGCGTCGGTTGTTTTCTCAACTTAAGCGAGCTGGGAAGCTCTACGAGTCCCCCGGCGGTAAGAAAGGTTGACGGTTTACCGCCGGCGCCCAGTAATTCCGGCGCGCTGGAGAGCTAGTTGCCAAGAAAAATCTCGACGGAACTTTTGGTGACTTTTGCTCGGTTGAAAATTTTGTTCTCAAAATTCAACAATTCGTTAGAGCTCTAGTATTTTTTCCCGTGATATTCGATCTGATTCCCGCTCGCCATCTTGATCTCAGCTCGATCGGGTGAATATTACTATCGAAAAGCACTGTGGCGGGATCGGCCGTTTTGAGTCATCCTGATACGCGCTGACGGTTCTCTGAACATAACTCGAGCCTTAGGACGGCTACAGAGCTGATAAGCACAGCTAATCGATGTAGAATGATCAGGCGCGTTCGCCTGTTGGATCCAGAGGTCTGAACTCGGTCTGTTAGCCGGGCTAGGTCCGCAAACCTATTCGTATTATTCGAGTCATCTTGACAGGAACTCTCGGTTTTCTGTACTTAACTCGAGCTGTAGGACAGCTACAGAGCTGATATTTACAGAAACTGATTGAGAATCATCAGTTGCGTTTGTCTGTCGAATCCAGAGCTCTGAACTCGGTCTGCTGCCCGATCTAGACTGCGAAACTAGTCGTATTGCTCGAGTCATCTTGAGAAGTGCTCTCGGTTTTCTTCACTCAACTCGCGCTGAGGGAGGCTGCAGTGCTGGTGGTCACAGGAATCGATTTGGAGACATCAGGCGCGTCCGTCTGTCGAGTCCAGAGCTCGGAACTCGGTCTGCTGCCCGAATTAGGCGAAACTACTGTATTGTTCGAGTCATCCTGAGAGCTGCTGTCGGTTTTCTGCACTTAACTCGGGCTGTAGGGGGGCTGCAGGGCTGGTAATCACAGGAGTCGATTCGCAGAAATCAGACGCGTCTGCGTGTCGCATTCAGAGGTAAAAAAATATGCACTATCCGTCGGGATGTTGGTAGGTGCTGCCGGTTTTCTCAACTTGCTAGGAAGCTCTACGAGTCTCCCGGCGGTGACCAAGGTTGACGGTTTACCGCCGGCGCCCATTGCTGGAAGCTTAAGAGTAATTGCGCTGGAGAGCTAGTGACTCGTAGAGCTTCCCTAAGCTAGTTGCTGGAAGCTTAAGAGTAATTCCGGCGCGCTGGAGAGCTAGTTGGCAAGAAAAATCTCGGCGGAACTTTTGGTGACTTTTGTTCGGTTGAAAATTTTGTTCTCGAAATTTGACCATTCGTTAGAGCTCTAGTATTTTTTCCCGTGATATTCGATCTTATTCCCGCTCGCCATCTTGATCTCAGCTCGATCGGGTAACTTTGAAGGCCAAAAAGCACTCTGGCGGGATCGGCCGTTTCGAGTCATCTTGATACGCGCTGACGGTTTTCTCAACATAACTCGAGCTTTAGGACATCTACAGAGCTGGTAAGCACAGCTAATCGATGCAGAATGATTAGGCGCGTTCGCCTGTTGAATCCAGAGGTCTGAACTCGGTCTGTGAGCCGAGCTAGGTCCGCAAACCTATTCGTATTATTCGAGTCATCTTGACAGAAACTCTCGGTTTTCTGTACTTAACTCGAGCTGTAAGACAGCTACAGAGCTGATATTTACAGAAACTGATTCAGAATCGTCAGTTGCGTTTGTCTGTCGAATCCAGAGCTCTGAACTCGGTCTTCTGCCCGATCTAGAATCGCGAAATTATTCGTATTGGTCGAGTCATCTTGAGAAGTGCTCTCGGTTTTCTTCACTCAACTTGCGCTGAGAGGGGGCTACAGTGCTGGTTGTCATATGAATCGATTTAAAGAGATCATGCGCGTCCGCCTGTCGAATCCAGAGCTCGGAACTCGGTCTGCTGCCCGAACTAGGTTCGCGAAACTATTGTATTGTTCGAGTCATCCTGAGAGATGCTGTCGGTTTTTGTGCACTGACCTCGGGCTGTAGGGGGGCTGCGGGGCTGGTAATGACAGGAGCCGATTCGCAGACATCAGACGCGTCCGCTTGTCGCATTCAGAGGTCAAAAAATATTCACTATGAGTCAGAATGTTGGTAGGTGCTGTCGGTTTTCTCAACTTAAGTCGAGCTTGGAAGCTCTACGAGTTCCCCGGCGGTAACCAAGGTTGACGGTTTACCGCCGGCGCCCAGTTCGCAAGGAAAATCTCCACGGACCTTTGACTCGTAGAGCTTCCCTAAGCTAGTTGCTGGAAGCTTAAGAGTAATTCCGGCGCGCTGGAGAGCTAGTTGGCTCGAAAAAAAAAAACTGAACTTTTCACAACTTTTGGTCGGTTGAAAATTTTGTTCTCGAAATTCAACAATTCGTTTGTGCTCTAGTATATTTTCCCGTGATATTCGATCTTATTCCCGCTCGTCATCTTGATCTCAGCTCGATCGGGTATCTTTTACTGCCAAAAAGCACACTGGCGGGATCGGCCGAAACGAGTCATCTTGATATGCGTTGTCGGTATTTTGTGCTTAACTCGAGCTGTAGGACAGCTACAGAGCTGGTAAGCACAGCTAATCGATGTAGAATGATTAGGTGCGTTCGCCTGTTGAATCCAGAGCTCTGAACTCGGTTTGCTAGCCGAGCTAGGTCCGCAAACCTATTCGTATTATTCAAGTCATCTTGATTCGCACTGTCGGTATTCTGAACTTAACTCGAGATATAGGACAGCTACAGAGCTGGTAAGCACGCCTCATCGACTCAGAATCATCAGGCGCGTTCGGCTGTTCCAACCAGAGGTCTGAACTCGGTCTGCTAGCCGAGCCAGGTCCGCAAACCTATTCGTATTATTCGAATCATCTTGATAGGCGCTCTCGGTTTCCTGTACTTAACTCGAGCTATAGGACAGCTACAGGGCTGATAGTTACAGAAACCGATTCAGAATCATCAGTCGCGTTTGTCTGTCGAATCCAGAGCTCTGAACTCGGTCTGCTGCGCGATCCAGAATCACGAAACTGTTCGTATTCTTCCAGTCATCTTGAGAGCTACTGTCGGCGTTCTGCACTTAACTCGGGCTGTAGGGAGGCTGCAGGGCGGGTAATCACAGGAATCGATTCGGAGACATCAGACGCGTCCGTCTGTCGCATTCAGAGGTCTGAACTCGGTCTGATACTCGAGTTGGGCTGAAAAACTATTCGTTCTCTGCAATTTTTTTCGACATTATATGTTGTCAGGAAGCTCTACGAGTCCCCCAGCGGTAACAAAGGTTGACGGTTTACCGCCGGCGCCCAGTTGCTGACTTTTGGTCGGTTGAAAATTTTGTTCTCGAAATTCAACAATTCGTTCGAGCTCTAGTATTTTTTCCCGTGATATTCGATCTTATTCCCGCTCGCCATCTTGATCTCAGCTCGATCGGGTACCTTTTACTACCAAAAAGCACACAGGCGGGATCGGCCGTTTCGAGTCATCTTGTCACGCGGTGTCGGTTTTCTCAAGATAACTCGAGCTTGAGGACAGCTAACGAGCTGATAAGCACAGCTAATCGATTCAGAATAATCAGGCGCGTGCGCCTGTTGAAGCCAGAGGTCTGAAATTGGTCTTCTAGCCGAGCTAGGTTTGCAAACCTATTCGTATTATTCGAGTGATCTTGACAGGCGCTCTTGGTTTTCTGTACTTCACTCGAGCTACAGGACAGCTACAGAGCTGATGCATACAGAATCTGATTCAGAATCATCAGTGGTCGTTGTCTGTTGACTCCAGAGCTCTGAACTCGGTCTGCTGCCCCACTAGAAGCCAAACTATTTCTATTGTTCGAGTTTTTTGCGAGTGACTGTCGGTTCTCTGCGCTTAACTCGGGCTGTGGGGGGGCTGCATGGATGGTAATCACCGGAATCGATTCAGGGACATCAGGCGCGTTCGGCTGCGGAATGCAGAGCTCTGAACTCGATCTGTTGCCCAAACTAGGTCCGCGAAACTATTCGTATTCTTCGAGTCATCCTGAGAGGTGCTGTCGGTTTCCTGCACTCAACTTGGCTGCAGGGGGGGGGGGGCTGCAGGGCTGGTGATCACAGGGATCGATTGTGAGACATCAGACGCGTCTGCCTGTCGCATGGAGAAGTGTGAACTCGGCCTGATGCTCGAACTAGGTTTGCCAAACTATTCGTATTGTTCGAGTCTTGAGAGGTGCTCTCGATTTACGCACGTAACTCGGGCTGTAGGAGAGCTAGAGAGCTCGTACAGAAGATTATCTAGAAGCATCTGGGGCGTTTGGCCTGTTGCATTCGAGAGGTCTCAATTTGCCTGGGCTGAAAAACTGTGTTTTCTGTGTAATTCCTTTTGACATTATATGTTGTCAGGAAGCTCTACGGTCCCCCGGCGGTAAGAAAGGTTGACGGTTTACCGCCGGCGCCCAGTGTGATAACTTCTGGGTGGTTTTGCGAGAATTTGAAAGATATTTGACCATTCATTTTGAGAAAGCAGATTTTTACGCCGAGCATTGGCGTATGAACTCCTCTCTGACAGCAGCGCAGCTCTCTCGATGCATTTTTGCATGAGTTGACTTCCAGGAACTGAGCGAATATGAACATCGAAAAAATCGAATTTCATGATTTTCGAAAAATCCCTATTTTTCCACTCTGTGTCGATTCTCTGCACTCATACCAGTGAGAGGAGCTCTACGAGGTTCCCGGCGGTGACGAGGTTGACGGTTCACCGCCGGCGCCAGTCCCGGAGGTTGTCTTCGCTCTCCGGGTTTTGGACGCTACCAGTTCCGCATCATGTTTTGGTACTGGCGGAGGATTACGACATCAGGTGTGCCACTGTAGGGACGGATCCGTGGAAGCATATCTACAGAGAGTTCAATTGTGTTGCGGATGAGTTGACTTGGGAGGCGAGGAGGGGAAGGACGGGAAGATGGATTGACTTCAGATATTTACGACAACAGAGACATTGTATCAAACGTATCCGTGGAGGATGGGACGGTGGCGTGAGTGTTGAAGGCTCTGCTCTAGGTTGCTATGTGGAGGTCTCATTTGGGGACAACCACTGGCGACGAGTTTTCCAGGAGGCTTCTTTACTCCCTCTGGGGGCCACTGTTACAGATAGCGAGCTCACAGCTTGTGAACGCCTGCTCCAAGGTGTTCGGCAGATTATCTCTGAGATCCTCGGGCCTCCAACCCCAAAGAGGTTGAGAGGGCGTGAGGGGCCCTAGGGACTCTGCACGGCTAGGGCGCACGCGCCCTGTGTAGCCGACCCCAACACCCAACCAAGTTCCGGCGCACTAGAGAGCTAGTTGGCAATCTCGCCGGAACTTTTGCTGACTCTTGCTGACTTTTGCTTAGTGAAATTTATTCCTCAGAATTTGCACATTCGTTTGAGCTCTAGCATTTCTTTCGTGATATTCGATCTTATTTTCGCGCGTCATCTTGATCTCAGCTCGATCGGATGAATATTACTATCGAAAAGCACTGTGGCGGGATCAGCCGTTTTGAGTCATCTTGATACGCGCTGTCGATGTATGGACTTAAGTCGAGATCCTGGACAGCTACAGAGCTTATAATCACAGAAATCGATTGGAAATCATCGGGCGCGTTCGTCTGTTCCATCCAGAGGTCTGAACTGGGGTTCGCAAAACTATTTGTATTATTCGAGTCATCTTGAGAGATGCTGTCGGTTTTCTGCACTTAACTCGGGCTGGGGGGGCTACAGGGCTCGTCCTCACAGGAATCGATTCAGAGACATCAGGCGCGTCCACTTGCCATATCCAGAGCTCAGGGCGATAAGCTCTGAGGCTGCGGGGCTGATAATCACTGGACTCGCTTCGGAGACACCAGTCGCGTCCGCCTGTCGCATTCAGAGCTCTGAACTCGATCTGCTGCTCAAGCTAGATACGCGAAACTATCCGTATTGTTTGTGTCTTTAGAGATGCTCTCGGTTTTCTGCCCTTAACTCGGGCTGTAAGGGGTCTGCAGGGCTAGTAATCACAGGAATCGATTCAGAGACATTAGGCGGGTCTGCCTGTTGCATTCAGAGGTCTGAGCTCGGTTTGATACTCGAGGTAGATTCGCGAAACGTGCTGTTCGGCTATTGCTTGGAGAGGGCTGAAATCGCTTAGGTCTGAAATTTATTTGACATTATATATGGTTAGGAAGCTCTACGAGTCTCCGGCGGTAAGAACGGTTGACGGTTTACCGCCGGCGCCCAGTTGGACGCTACCAAGTAACTCGTAGAGCTTAGCAAGTTATTGTTGGAAGCTTAAGAGTAATTCCGGGGTGCTGGAGAGCTAGTTGGCAAGAAAAATCTCGATGGACCTTTTGCTGACTTTTGGTCGGTTGAAAATTTTGTTCTCGAAATTCACAATTCGTTTGAGCTCTAGTATTTTTTCCCATGATATTGGATCTTATTCCCGCTCGCCATCTTAATCTCAGCTCGATCGGGTACGTTTTACTGCCAAAAAGCAGACAGGCGGGATCGGCCGTTTCAAGTCATCTTGACAAGCAATGACGGTTTTCTGAAGATAAGTCGAGCTTCAGGACAGCTACAGAGCTGATGAGCACAGCTAATTCGCCTCTTGAACCCAGAGGTCTGAACTCGGTCTGCTAGCCGAGCTAGGTCCGCAAACCTATTCGTATTTTTCGAGTGACCTTGACAGATGCTCTCGGTTTTCTGTACTTAACTCGAGCTACTGGACAGCTACAGAGCTGATACGTACAGAAATCGATTCAGAATGATCAGTGGCCGTTGTCTGTTGAATCCAGAGCTCTGCGCTCGGTCTGCTGCCGATCTAGAATCGCGAAACTATTCGTATTGTTCGAGTGATCTTGAGAGATGCTGTCGGTTCTCTGCACTTGACTTGGGCTGTAGGGGGGCTGCATGGCTGGTAATTCCTGGAATCGACTCGAAGACATCAGGCGCGTCCGCCTGTCGAATCCAGAGCTCCGAACTCTGTCTGCTGCCCGAACTAGGTCTGGAAAACTATTCGTATTGTTCGAGTCATCCTGAGAAGTTCTGAGGGTTTCCTGCACTTAACTCGGGCTGTAGGGGGGGGCTGCAGGGCTGGTCATCACAGGAATCGATTCAGAGACATCAGACGCGTCCGCCTGTCGCATGCAGAGGTCTGAAGTCGGTCTGATACTATTCGTATTGTTCGAGTCATCTTGAGAGGTGCTGTCGATTTACGTTACTCGGGCTAAAGGAGAGCTAGAGCTCGTACAGAAGAAAATCCAGAAGCATCTGAAACATTTTTTTCTGTATTTTTTCGACATTATATGTTGTCAGGAAGCTCTACGAGTCCCCCGGCGGTAACCAAGGTTGACGGTTTACCGCCGGCGCCCAGTAGCAGCGCCTGAGGAGCCGGCATAACTCGTAGAGCTTCCCTTAGCTAGTTGCTGGAAGCTTAAGAGTAATTCCGGCGCGCTGGAGAGCTAGTTGGCAAGAAAAATGACTCGTAGAGCTTCCCTAAGCTAGCAGCTGGAAGCTTAAGAGTAATTCGGACGCGCTGGAGAGCTAGTTGGCAAGAAAAATCTCGACGGAACTTTTGGTGACTTTTGGTCGGTTGAAAATATTGTTCTCGAAATTCAACCATTCGTTAGAGCTCTAGTATTTTTTCCCGTGATATTCGATCTTATTCCCGCTCGCCATCTTGATCTCAGCTCGATCGGGTGAATATTACTATCGAAAAGCACTGTGGCGGGATCGGCCGTTCTGAGTCATTTTGATACGAGCTGACGGTTTTCTGAACATAACTCGAGCTTTAGGACAGCTACAGAGCTGGTAAGCACAGCTAATCGATGTGGAATGATTAGGCGCGTTCGCCTGTTGAATCCAGAGGTCTGAACTCGGTCTATTAGCCGAGCTAGGTCCGCAAACCTATTCGTATTATTCGAGTCATCTTGAGAAACTCTCGGTTTTCTGAACTTAACTCGAGCTGTAGGACAGCTACAGGGCTGATATTTACAGAAATCGATTCAGAATCATCAGTTGCGTTTGTCTGTCGAATCCAGAGCTCTGAACTCGGTTTGCTGCCCGATCTAGAATCGCGAAACTATTTGTATTGGTCGAGTCATCTTGAGAAGTGCTCTCGGTTTTCTTCAGTCATCTCGCGCTGAAGGGGATTACGGGCTGGTGGTCACAGGAATCGATCAGAAGACATCAGGCGCGTCCGCCTGTCGAATCCAGAGCTCGGAACTCGGTCTGCTGCCCGAATTAGCTCTGCGAAACTACTGTATTGTTTGAGTCAAACTGAGAGGTGCTGTCGGTTTTCTGCACTCAACTCGGGCTGTAGGAGGGCTGCAGGGCTGGTAATCACAGGAGTCGATTCGCAGACATCAGACGCGGCCGCCTGTCGCATTCGGTTGGAATGTCGGTCGGTGCTGTCGGTTTTCTCAACATAAGTCGAGCTAGGAAGCTCTACGAGTCTCCCGGCGGTAACCAAGGTTGACGGTTTACCGCCGGCGCCCAGTCTCGACGGAACTTTTGGTGACTTTTGCTCGGTTGAAATTTTTTTCTCGAAATTCAACCATTCGTTAGAGCTCTGGTATTTTTTCCCGTGATATTCGATCTTATTGCCGCTCGCCATCTTGATCTCAGCTCGATCGGGTGAATATTATTATCGAAAAGCACTGTGGCGGGATCGGCCGTTTTGAGTTATCTTGATATGCGCTGACGGTTTTCTGAGCATAACTCGAGCTTTAGGACAGCTACAGAGCTGGTCAGCACAGCTAATCGATATAGAATGACTAGGCGCGTTCGCCTGTTGAATCTAGAGATCTGAACTCGGTCTGTTAGCCGAGCTAGGTCCGCAAACCTATTCGTATTATTCGAGTTATCTTGTCAAGAACTCTCGGTTTTCTGTACTCAACTCGAGCTGTAGGACAGCTGCAGAGCTGATATTTACAGAAACCGATTCAGAATCATCAGTTGCGTTTGTCTGTCGAATCCAGAGCTCTGAACTCGGTCTGCTGCCCGATCTAGAATCGCGAAACGTATTGGTGGAGTCATCTTGAGAAGTGCTCTCGGTTTTCTTCACTCAACTCGCTCTGAGGGGGCTACAGTGCTGGTGGTCACAGGAATCGATTTAAAGACATCAGGCGCGTCCGCCTCTCGAATCCAGAGCTCGGAACTCGGTCTACTGCCCGAATTAGGTCTGCGAAAGTATTGTATTGTTCGACTCATCCAGAGAGGTGTTGTCGGTTTTCTGCACTTAACTCGGGCTGTAGGGGGGCTGCAGGGCTGGCAATGACAGGAGTCGATTCGCAGACATCAGACGCGTCCGCCTGTCGCATTGAGAGGTTAAAAAATATTCACTATGAGTCGGAATGTTGGTAGGTGCTGTCGGTTTTCTCAACTTAATTCGAGCTAGGAAGCTTTTTTTTTTTTTTTTTATTTTCTCTTTTGTTTTTTTTTTTTTTTTTTTTTTTCTTTTTCTTCTACGAGTCTCCCGGCGGTAACCAAGGTGACGGTTTACCGCCCGGCGCCGTAAATTCCGGCGCGTTGGAGAGCTAGTTGGCAAGAAAAATCTCGACGGAACTTTTGGTGACTTTTGCTCGGTTGAAAATTTTGTTCTCGAAATTCAACCATTCGTTAGAGCTCTGGTATTTTTTCCCGTGATATTCGATCTTATTGCCGCTCGCCATCTTGATTTCAGCTCGATCGGGTGAATATTACTATCGAAAAGCACTGTGGCGGGATCGGCCGTTTCGAATCATCTTGATACGCTCTGACGGTTTTCTGAACATAACTCGAGCTTTAGGACAGCTACAGAGCTGGTAAGCACAGCTAATCGATGTAGAGTGATTAGGCGCGTTCGCCTGTTGATCCAGAGGTCTGAACTCGGTCTGTTAGCCGAGCTAGGTCCGCAAATCTATTCGCTTTATTCGAGTCATCTTGACAGGAACTCTCGGTTTTCTGTACTTAACTCGAGCTGTAGTACAGCTACAGAGCTGATATTTACAGAAACCGATTGAGAATCATCAGTTGCGTTTCTCAGTTGAACCTAGAACTCTGAACTCGGTCTGCTGCCCGATCTAGAATCGCGAAATTATTCGTAGTGGTCGAGTCATCTTGAGAAGTGCTCTCGGTTTTCTTCACTCAACTCGCGCTGAGGGGGGGCTACAGTGCTTGTTGTCACAGGAATCGATTCGAAGACATGAGGCGCGTCTGCCTGTCGAACCCAGAGCTCTGAACTGTCTGCTGCCCGATCTATAATCGCGAAAATATTCGTATTGGTCGAGTCATCTTGAGAAGTGCTCTTGGTTTTCTTCACTCAACTCGCGCTGAGGGGGGCTACAGTGCTTGTTGTCACAGGAATCGATTTGAAACATCAGGCGCGTCCGCCTGTCGAATCCAGAGCTCGGAACTCGGTCTGCTGCTCGAATCAGGTCTGCGAAACTCTTGTATTGTTCGAGTCATCCTGAGAGGTGCTGTCGGTTTTCTGCGCTTAACTCGGGCTGTAGGGGGGCTGCAGGGCTGGTAATGACAGGAGTCGATTCGCAGACATCAGACGCGTCCGCCTGTCGCATTCAGAGGTCAAAAAATATTCACTATGAGTCGGAATGTTGGTAGGTGCTGTCGGTTTTCTCAACTCAAGTCGAGCTAGGAAGCTCTACGAGTCTTCCGGCGGTAACCAAGGTTGACGGTTTACCGCCGGCGCCCAGTCTCCGCGCACGTCTAAGACGTGCACCTGACCGTGCGCAGAGAGCGTGTGGAGCAGAGGCGAGCACAGCGCGACGCCGGGGGGACGACCCAGGTCGTTTTCGCGACAAGATCGCGCCTCTCTGGCTTGGCTATCCGGGTTTTGGACAACAACAGGTTCCGGGGCGCTGGAGAGCTAGTTGACAAGAAAAATCTCGACGAACCTTTTGGTGACTTACCTCGTAGAGCTCTTCGGCATCGATGAGCTAGAGGAATTCCGGC
This sequence comes from Prorocentrum cordatum, assembly GCA_963575745.1. Taxonomy (NCBI): domain Eukaryota; class Dinophyceae; order Prorocentrales; family Prorocentraceae; genus Prorocentrum; species Prorocentrum cordatum. The sequence goes on along the minus strand of CAUYUJ010002779.1, from coordinate 44,574 downwards.
GCGGGGTGGAGCTAGTTGGTCGACCCGGCCAGAAAGGACAAAGTGATAACTTTTGGGTGGTTTTGCAATTTTTTGAAAGATATTTGACAATTCATTTTTAGAAAGCAGATTTTTCGCACCTGTAAACGACTATGAGGGCCTCTCTGTCTTAGTATGAGTCTTCGTAGGCGCACTTTTACTATCAAAACACTTGAGCAACCATCTTCATGTCGACACGAAAAAAATCACTTGTACCCTTTTCGGGAAATGCTTCCAGAGCCTCTCTTTCGACTTGAGCAACTCTTTACGGTGTGAAAGGAAGCTCTACGAGGTTTCGGCGTGACAGGTTTGGACGTTCACCCGCCGGCGCCATTTGGTCGGTTGAAAATACCTCGTAGAGCTCTTCGGCATCGATGAGCTAGGAGGAATTCGGCGCGGGGCGGAGTAGTAACTCGTAGGAGCTTCCCTGTTTTTTTTTTTCTTTTTTTTTTTTTTTTTTTTCTTTTTCTTCTCTGTTTTTTTCATTTTTTTTTTTTGTGTTTTTTGTTGCTTTTTTTTGTTTTTTCTCTTTGTTTTTTGTAGCTAGTTGCTGGACTGGAGAGCTAGTTGACAAGAAAAATCTCGACGAACCTTTTGGTGACTTTTGGTCGGTTGAAAATACCTCGTAGAGCTCTTCGGCATCGATGAGCTAGAGGAATTCCGGCGCGGGGCGGAGCTAGTGACTCGTAGAACTTATCTGAGCTAGCAGCTGGAAGCTTGAGTAATTCGGACGCGCTGGAGAGGTAGTACCTCGTAGAGCTCTTCGTCATCGATGAGCTAGAGGAATTCCGGCGCGGGGTGGAGCTAGTTGGCCGACCCGGCCAGAAAGGACAATGTGACAACTTTTGGGTGGTTTTGCGATTTTTTGAAAGATATTTGACAATTCATTTTGAGAAAGCAGATTTTTCGCACCTGTAAACGACTATGAGGGCCTCTCTGTCTTAGTATGAGCTCTGTAGGCGCACTGTTACTATTAAAACACTTGGAGGAACCATCTTCACGTCGACACGAAAAAAAAACATTTTTCTCTTTTTCGAGAAATGCTTCCAGAAGCTCTCTCTTTCGACTCCGAGCACTCTTACGCGTGAAATGAGCTCTACGAGGTCCCCGGCGGTGATCAGGTTGACGGTTCACCGCCGGCGCCAGTTGGCTCGAAAAATCTCGACGGAACTTTTGTTGACTTTTGCTCGGTTGAAAATTATATTATGTTCTCAAAATTTGACAATTCGTTAGAGCTCTAGAATTTTTTCACGTGATATTCGATCTTGTTCCCGCTCGCTATCTTGATCTCAGCTCGATCGGGTGAATATTACTATCGAAAAGCACTGTGGCGGGATCGGCCGTTTTGAGTCATCTTGATATGCGCTGACGGTTTTCTGAACATAACTCGAGCTGTAGGACAGCTAAAGAGCTGGTAAGCACAGCTAATCGATGTAGAATAATTAGGCGCGTTCGCCTGTTGAATCCAGAGGTCTGAACTCGGTCTGTTAGCCGAGCTAGGCCCGCAAACCTATTCGTACTGTTCGAGTCATCTTGACAGGAACTCTCGGTCTTCTGTACTTAACTCGAGCTGCAGGCCAGCTACAGAGCTGATATTTACAGAAACTGATTCAGAATCATCAGTTGCGTTTGTCTGTCGAATGCAGAGCTCTGAACTCGGTCTGCTGCCCGATCTAGAATCGCGCAACTATTCGTATTGGTCGGGTCATCTCGAGAAGTGCTCTCAGTTTTGTTCACTCAACTCGCGCTGAGGGGGGCTACAGTGCTGGTGGTCACAGGAATCGATTTGAAGACATCAGGCGCGTCCGCCTGTCGAATCCAGAGCTCGGAACTCGGTCTGCTGCCCGAATCAGATGTGCGAAACTTCTGTATGTTCGAGTCATCCTGAGAGGTGCTGTCGGTTTTCTGCACTTAACTCGGGCTGTACGGGCCTGCAGGGCTGATTAATGACAGGAGTCGATTTCAGTACATCAGACGCGTCCGCCTGTCGCATTCAGAGGTCAAAACATTTTCACTATGAGTCGGAATGTTGGTAGGTGCTGTCGGTTTTCTCAACTTAAGTCGAGCTAGGAAGCTCTACGAGTCTCCCGGCGGTAACCAAGGTTGACGGTTTACCGCCGGCGCCCAGTAACTCGTAGAGCTTCCTTAGCTAGTTGCTGGAAGCTTAAGAGTAATTCTGGGGCGCTGGAGAGCTAGTTGGCAAGAAAAATCTCGACGCACCTTTTGCTGACTTTTGGTCGGTTGAACATTTTGTTCTGGAAATTCAACAATTCGTTAGAGCTCTAGTATTTTTTCCGTGATATTCGATCTTATTCCCGCTCGCCATCTTGATCTCAGCTCGATCGGGTAAATATTTCTGCAAAAAAAAAACATCGCGGCAGGATCGGCTGTTTCGAGTCATCTTGACACGCGATCACGGTTATCTGAACATAACTCGAGCTTTAGGACAGCTACAGAGCTGGTAAGCACAGCTAATCGATTCAGAATGATCAGGCGCGTTCGCCTATTGAATCTAGAGGGCTGAACTCGGTCTGCTAGCTGAGCTAGGTCCGCAAACCTATTCGTATTATTCGAGTCATCTTGACAGGCGCTCTCGATTTTCTGTACTTAACTCGAGCTGTAGGGCAGCTAGAGAGGTTATTCTGACAGAAATCGATTGCAAATCCTCAGGCGCGTTCGTCTGTTCCATCTAGAGGTCTGAACTCGGTCTGCTGCCCGAGCTAGGTTCGCGAAACTATTCGTATTGTTCGAGTCATTGAGAGGCTGTCAGTTTTCTGCACTTAGCTCGGGCTGTAGGGGGCTAGAGGGCTCGTGCTCAAAGGAATCGATTCAGAGACATCAGGCGCGTCCGCCTGCCAAATCCAGAGCTCAGAACTCGGTGTGCTGCCCTGCTGCCCGAGCTAGGTCCGCGAAACTATTCGTATTGTTCGAGTCATCTTCAGAGGTGCAGTCGGTTTTCTGCACATAACTCGGGCAGTAAGGGGGCAGGGCTGTTAATCACAGGAACTGATTCAGAGACATCAGGCGCGTCCGCCTGTTGCATTTAGAGGTCTGAACTCGGTCTGATACTCGAGCTAGATTCGCGAAACTATTTGTATTGTTCGAGTTATCTTGAGAGGTGCTGTCGATTTACGCGCGTAACTCTGGCTGTAGGAGAGCTATGGGGCTCGTGCGCACAGGAAACGATCCAGAAGCATGAGGGGCGTTCGGCTGTTGCATCGAGAGGTCTGAAATCGCTTGGGCTGAAAAACTATTCGTTCTCTGCTAATTCTTTGGAGATGGTATGTGACAAGGAAGCTCTACGAGTCTCCCGGCGGTAACCAAGGTTGACGGTTTACCGCCGGCGCCCAGTTGGCCGACCCGGCCAGAAAGGACAAAGTGATAACTTTTGCGTGGCTTTGCAAAAAATTGAAAGATACACCTCGTAGAGCTCTTCGGCATCGATGAGCTAGAGGAATTCTAGACGCTTCGCGTATCCCCACCAGCCCGTCCAGAAATGAGTCCCAGGGGAGTGGAGGTTATGAGGGAAGCGGGGGAGCATGCAGAAGAACAAAGGGCGGGGTGAGCCGCCATATACCCCAAGAGGGGGAGGATGTAGGAGGAGCCGTCGTCGTCGGAGTAGGAGGAGGAAGAGGAGGAGCAGGAGGAGGAGCAGGATGAGGAGGAGGAGGAATATAAGGAGGAGGAGATGGAGGTCTGCGAGGACGAGGAGGACGAGAAGGAGGAAAAGGAGAAGGAGGAGGAGGAGGAGGAGGAGAGAGGGGGAGGGGGAGGAGGGAGGAGGAAGAAAAAGAGGAGGAGGAGGAGGAGGAGGAGGAGGAGGAGGAGGGGGATGAGGACAATTGCGAGCTTGGGGGCCTCTTGGGCCGTCCTTGGGGCCTCTTGGCGGTCCCGGGGGCCTCTTGCGTATCTCGGGGAGCCTCTTGTGGCCTCTTGGGGGTCTCTTGGGGGCCTCTTGGAGGCCTCTTGGGGGCCTCTTGGGGCCTCTTGGGGCCCTCTTGGGGCGCTCTTGGGGCGCTCTTGGGAGCCTTCGAGGCGCTCTTGGGGCCATCTTGGAGGAGATCTATCAAAGAAGGGGGGGTCCCCAATTAGCGCTGACCCTCTAGAGTGCCTCGAGTCGCCTCTTGGGCCCCCCCAAGAGGCCAAAATCCTTCCAAAACCTAAGTAAAATCAATGTTTTTTGTTTTCTCGCCTTTCCGCTCTTGGAGCCGTCTTGGGAGCCTCTTGGGCCTCTTGGGGGTCTCTTGGGAGCCTTTTGGAGGCCTCTTGGGCGCCTTTTGGGGCCTCTTGGGGCGCTCTCGGGGCGCTCTTGGGGCGCTCTTGGGAGCCTTCGGGGCGCTCTTGGGGCCATCTTGCAGGAGATCGATCAGAGAAGAGGGGGTCCCCAATTAGCGTTGCCCCTCTAGAGTGCCTCGAGTCGCCTCTTGGGCCCCCCAAGAGGCCAAAATCCTTCCAAAACCTAGGTAAAATCAATGTTTGTTGCTTTCTCGCCTTTTCGCTCTTGGAGCCGTCTTGGGTCATCTTGGACTCTCTTGTGGCCTCTTGGGGGTCTCTTGGCAACGTCTTGGAGGCGTCTTGGGGGCCTCTTGGGGTCTCTTGGGGCCCTCTTGAGGCGCTCTTGGGGCGCTCTTGGGAGCCTTCGGGGCGCTCTTTGGGCCATCTTGGAGGAGATCTATCAAAGAAGGGGGGTTGCTTATTAGCCCCGCCCCTCCAGAGTGCCTCGAGTCGCCTCTTGGGCCCCCCCAAGATGCCAAAATCCTTCCAAAACCTAGGTAAAATCAATGTTTTGTGTTTTCTCGCCTGTTCGCTCTTGGAGCTGTCTTGGGCCATCTTGGACGCTCTGACACCTCGCGACCGGCCCCGTCCAGGTCAGTGGGGAGGGGTAAGGGGAGGGGTGAACCCCTCCCCGAAGGGGAAGAAGGGGGTTGGCAGAGGAAACTCCCTAGACCACCTACGCCCTAAAGGGCTGGTGGGATTCCGGCGCGGGGTGGAGCTAGTGGTCGACCCGACCAGAGAAGAAGATGTGATAACTTTTGGCCGGTTTAGCTAAGATTTGAAAGATATTTGACAATTCATTTTGAGAAAGCAGATTTTTACTCCGAGCATTGGGATATAAACTTTGTTTCCTGAGCATCTGAGCTCTCTAGAGCCAGATTTAGTATTAGTTGACTTGGAGGAACCGACGTTTGACAAAAACAGAAAAATGTGATTTTTCGAGTTTCTCAGGTCTTGCCCTGGGCGCTTCCTTCATGCTTACTGAGGAGCGCCGTGTGCGAGAAGAGCTCTGCGAGGGCGCCGGCGGTAACCTGGTTGACGGTTTACCGCCGGTTCCCATTTGACAATTCATTTCGAAAAAGCAGATTTTTCGCATCTGTAGTGGGTTATGCCGCGTCCGCCGGAAAATTTCTCAGGCCCATAGGTGCAGTATTATTATCAAAACACTTGGAGGAACCGACTTTGGATGGAAACTGAAAAATCGTGATTTTGATTTTTACGGCTCTCGCTTGAGAAGCTTCCTTCATGTGTTTCGAGAAGCGCTGTGCAAGAAAAGAGCTCTACGAGGTGCCCGGCAGTAACCTGGTTGACGGTTTACCGCCGGTTCCGAAATTTTGTTCTCGAGATTCAACAACTCGTTTGAGCTCTAGTAACTCGTAGAGCTTCCCTTAGCAAGTTACTGCTGGAAGCTTAAGAGTAATTCCGGGGCGCTGGAGAGCTAGTTGGCAAGAAAAATCTCGACGGACCTTTTGCTGACTTTTGGTCGGTTGAAAATTTTGTTCTCGAAATTCAACCATTCGTTAGAGCTCTACTATTTTTTCCATAATATTCGACCTCATCCCGCTCGCCGTCTTGGTCTCAGTTCGATCGGGTACCTTTTACTGCCAAAAAGCAGGCAGGCGGGATCGGCCGTTTCAAGTCATCTTGACACGCGATCACGGTTATCTGAACATAACTCGAGCTTTAGCACAGCTACAGAGCTGGTACGCACAGCTAGTCGATTCAGAGTGATCAGGCGCGTTCGCCTGTTGAACCCAGAGGTCTGAACTCGGTCTGCTAGCCGAGCTAGGTCTGCAAACCTATTCATATTATTCGAGCCATCTTGGCAGATACTCTCTGTTTTCTGTACTTAACTCGAGCTACAGAACAACTACAGAGCTGATACGGTCAGAATCTGAGTCAGAATCATCAGTGGCCGTTGTCTGTTGAATCCAGAGCTCTGCACTCTGTCTGCTGCCCGATCTAGAATCGCGAAACTATTCGTATTGTTCGAGTCATCTTGAGAGATGCTGTTGGTTCTCTGCACTTAACTCGGGCTGTAGGGGGGCTGCATGGCTGGCAATCACTGGAATCGATTTGGAGACATGAGGCGCTTTCGTCTGTTGAATTTAAAGCTCGGAACTCTATCTGCTGCCCGAACTAGGTCCGCAAAACTATTCGTATTGTTCGAGTCATCTTGAGAGGTGCGGTCGGTTTCCTGCTTAACTCGGGCTGTAGGGGGGGCTGTAGGGCTGGTAATCACAGGAATCGATTGAGAGACATCAGCCGCGTCCGCCTGTCGCATGCAGAGGCTGAACTCGGTCTGATACTCGAGCTAGGTTTGCCAAACTATTCGTATTGTTCGAATCATCTTGAGAGGTGCTGTCGATCTACGCACGTAACTCGGGCTGTAGGAGAGCTACAGAGCTCGTACAGAAGAAAATCTTGCAGCATCGGGGGCGTTCGGCTGTTGCATCCGAGAGGTGTGAAATTGCTTGGGCTGAAAAACAATTTGTATGCGTAATTTTTTTCGACATTATATGTTGTCAGGAAGCTCTACGAGTCCCCCGGCGGTAACAAAGGTTGACGGTTTACCGCCGGCGCCCAGTATTTTTTCCCATGATATTCGATCTATTCCCGCCCGCCATCTTGACCTCGGCTCGATCGGGTAACTTTTACTGCCAAAAAGCGGGCAGGCGGGATCGGCCGTTTCAAGTTATCTTGACACGCGATGACGGTTTTCTGAACATAACTCGAGCTTTGGCACAGCTACAGAGCTGATAAGTACAGCTAATCGATTGAGAATGATCAGGCGCGCTCGCCTGTTTAATCTAGAGGTCTGAAATCGGTCTGCTAGCCAAGCTAGGTCCGCGAACCTATTCGTATTATTCGAGTCATTTTGATAGATACTCTCGGTTTTCTGTACTTAGCTCGAGCTATGGAACAGATGCAGAGCTGATACTTACAGAAACCGATCCAGAATCATCAGTCGGATCTGTATCGAATCCAGAGCTCTGAACTCGGTGTGCTGCCCGATATAGAATCGCAAAACTATTCGTATTTTTCGAGTCATCTTGAGAAGCGCTCTCGGTTTTCTGCACTCAACTCGGGCTGGGGGGAAGCTACAGTGCTGGTGGTCAGAGGAATCAATTTAAAGACATCAGGCGCGTCTGTCTGTCGAATCCAGAGCTCGGAACTCGGTCTGCTGCCCGAACTAGGTGCGCGAAACTATTGTATTGTTCGAGTCATCCTGAGGTGCTGTCGGTTTTCTGCACTTATTAAATCAGGCTGTAGGGTCTGCACTTAAATCGGGAAGCATCGGGGGCGTTCGGCTGTTGCATCGAGAGGTCTGAAATCGCTTGTTGCTGAAAAACTATTCGTTCTCTGCATTTTTCTCCACATTATATATTGTCAGGAAGCTCTACGAGTCCCTTGGCGGTGGAAGGTTGACGGTTTACCGCCGGCGCCCATTTCCGGCGCGGGGTGGGGCGTTGGCGCACCCGCTGTGAGCCTTTTTCTTTTTGTTTTTTTTGTCTTTTTTATTCTTGTTCTTTTTTTTTTTTTTTTTTTTTACTTTTTTTTTTTTTTTTCTTTTTTGTTTTTGTTTTTCTTTTTTCTTTGCTTTTGTTTTCCCTTTTTTTTTTTTTTCTTTTTTTTTTTTATTTTTTTTTTGTTTGTTATTTTTTTTTTTATTTTTCCTTTTTTTTTTTCCTATTTTTTGTCTTTTTTTTTTTTTTTTCTTCTTTTTCTTTTTTCTTCTTTTCTTTTTTGATTTTTACTTTTTTTCTTCTTTTTTTTGTTTTTTTGTCATCTTTTTCTTTTTTTCTTTTTTGACTTCTTTTTTTTTGTTTTCTTCTTTTTATTTTTTTTTTCTTATTTAATTTTTGTTTTTTCTTTTTTTCTTGTTTTTTTTTTCCCTTAGCAAGTATTGCTGAAGCTTAAGAGTAATTCCGGGGCGCTGGAGAGATAGCAAGAAACAATTCGACGGACCTTTTGGTGACTTTTGGTCGGTTTTGAAATTTTGTTTCTCGAAATTCAACCATTCGTTTAGAGCTCTAGTATAATTTTCTGGTGATAGTCGATCTTATTCCGCTCGCCATCTTGATCTCAGCTCGATCGGGTACCTTTTACTGCCAAAAAGCACTGCGGCGGGATCGGCCGTTTCGAGTCATCTTGACACGCGTTGATGGTTTTCTGAACATAACTCGAGCTTTAGGACAGCTACTGAGCTGGTAAGCACAGCTAATCGATTCAGAATCTTCAGGCGCGTTCGCCTGTTGAACCCAGAGGTCTGAACTCGGTCTGCTAGCCAAGCTAGGTCCGCAAACCTATGCGTATTATTCGAGTCATCTTGACAGACGCTCTCGGTTTTCTGCACTCAACTCGAGCTACAGGACAGCTACAGAGCTGATACGTACAGAATCTGATTAGAATAATCAGTGGCCGTTATCTGTTGAATCCGGAGCTCTGAATTCGGTCTGCTGCCCGATCTAGAATCGCGAAACTATTCGGATGGTTCGAGTCATCTTGAGAGATGCTGTCGGTTCTCTGCACATAACTCGGGCTGCAGGGGGGCTGCATGGCTGATAATCACTGGAATCGATTCGGAGACATCAGGCGCGTCCGCCTTTCGAATCCAGAGCTCAGACCTCTGTCTGCTGCCCGAGCTAGGTTCGCGGAACTATTCGTATTGTTCGAGTCATCCTGAGAGGTGCTGTCGGTTTCCTGCACTTAACTTGGGCTGTAGGGGGGCTGCAGTGCTGGTAATCACTGGAATCGATTCGGAGGCATCAGGCGCGTCCGCCTCTCGAATCCAGAGCTCCGAACTCTGTCTTCTGCCCGAACTAGGTCCGCGAAACTATTCGTATTGTTCGAGTCATCCTGAGAGGTGCTGTCGGTTTCCTGCACTTAACTCGGGCTGTAGGGGGGATGCAGGGCTGGTAATCCAAGGAATCGATTCAAAGAGATCAGACGCGTCCGCCTGTCGCATGCAGAGGTCTGAACTCGGTCTGATACTCGAGCTAGGTTCGCCAAACTACTCGTATTGTTCGACTCATCTTGAAAGGTGCTGTCGATTTACGCACAACTCGGGCTGTAGGAGAGCTACAGAGCTCGTACAGAAGACAATCCAGAAGCATCGGGGGCGTTCGGCTGTTGCATCCGAGAGGTTTGAAATTGCTTGGGCTGAAAGTCTATTTTGTCGGTGTATTTTTTTCAACATTATATGTTGTCAGGAAGCTCTACGAGTCCCCCGGCGGTAACAAAGGTTGACGGTTTACCGCCGGCGCCCAGTTGGCGCGCCCGGCCGAGGCGGACAATGTGGCAACTTTTGGGTGGTCTTGCGAATATTTCAAAAATATGTGACCATTTATTTTGAGAAACCAGATTCAGGCTTGCTGTCGATTTACGCACGTAACTCGGGCTGTAGGAGAGCTACAGACCTCGTAGAAAAGACAATCCAGGAGCATCGGGTGCGCGGTTGCGCTCGGCTGTTGTATCGAGAGGTCTGAAATCGCTTGGGCTGAAAAACTGTTCGTTCTCAATGTTTTTCGACATTATATATTGTCAGGAAGCTCTACGAGTCCCCCGGCGGTAACAAAGGTTGACGGTTTACCGCCGGCGGGACGCTACCAAGTGAGGAATTTTGGTCGGTTCAGAAGTTTGTTCTCGAGATTCAACCATTCGTTAGAGCTCTAGTATTTTTTCCCGTGATGTTCGATCTTATTCCCGCTCGCCATCTTGATCTCAGCTCGATCGGGTACCTTTTACTGCCAAAAAGCACTGCGGCGGGATCGGCCGTTTCGAGTCATCTTGATTTGCGCTGTCGGTTTACTGAATTTAACTCGAGATATAGGACAGCTACAGAGCTGGTAAGCACACCTTATCGATTGAGAATGATCAGGCGCGTTCGGCTGTTCCAAGCAGAGGTTTGAACTCGGTTTGCTAGCCGAGCTAGGTCCGCAAACCTATTCGTATTATTCGAGTCATCTTGACCAGCGCTCTCGATTTCCTGTACTTAACTCGAGCTATAGGACAGCTACAGGGCTGATGCTTACAGAAACCGATTCAAAATCATTAGTCGCGTTTGTCTGTTGAATCCAGAGCTCTGAACTCGGTCCGCTGCCCGATCCAGAATCGCGAAATTGTTCGTATTGTTCGAGTCATCTTGAGAGGTGCTGTCGGTTTTCTTCACTTAACTCGGGCTGTAGGGGGGCTACAGAGCTGGTGGTGACAGCAATCGATTTGGAGAGATCAGGCGCGTCCGCCTGTGGAATCCAGAGCTCGGAACTCGGTCTGCTGCCCGAACTCGGTCCGCGAAACTGTTCGTATTGTTCGAGTCATCCTGAAAGATGCTGTCGGCTTTCTGCACTTAACTCGGGCTGTAGGGGGCTGTAGGGCGGGCGGGTAATCACAGGAATCGATTCGGAGACATCAGACGCGTCCGCCTGTCGCATTCAGAGGTCTGAACTTGGTCTGATACTCGAGCTGGGTTTGCCAAACTATTCGTTTTGTTCGAGTGATCTTGAGAGGTGCTGTCGATTGACGCACGTAACTCGGGCTGTAGGAGAGCTACAGAGCTCGTGCAGAAGACAATCCAGAAGCATCGGGGGGCGTTTGGCTGTTGCATCGAGAGGTCTGAAATCGCTTGGGCTGAAAAACTATTCGTTCTCGGCAATTTTTTTCGACATTATATATTGTCAGGAAGCTGTGCGAGTCCCCCGGCGGTAAGAAAGGTTGACGGTTTACCGCCGGCGCCCAGTGGAGGAACCGACGTTGGATAAAAACAGAAAAATCGTGATTTTTTGAGTTTCTCAGGTCTTCCTCTAGATGCTTTCTTCGTGCTTACCGAGGAGCGCGGTGTGAGAAAAGAGCTCTACGAGGGCCCCGGCGGTAACCTGATTGACGGTTTACCGCCGGTTTCCAGTGGGGCGCTGGAGAGCTAGCTGGCCAGAAAAATCTCGACGGACCTAACTCGTAGAGCTTCCCTTAGCAAGTTATTGCTGGAAGCTTAAGAGTAATTCCGGGGCGCTGGAGAGCTTGTTGGCAAGAAAAATCTCGACGGACATTTTGAGGAATTTTGGTCGGTTGAAAATTTTGTTCTCGAAATGCAACCATTTTTTAGAGCTCTAGTATTTTTTCCCGTGATATTCGATCTTATTCCCGCCCTACCTTTCACTGCCAAAAAGCACTGCGGCGGGATCGGCCGTTTCGAGTCATCTTGATACGCGCTGTCGGTTTCTCAAGATAACTCGAGCTTCAGGACAGCTACAGAGCTGGTGAGCACAGCTAATCGATCCAGAATGATCAGGCGCGTTCGGCTGTTCCAACCAGAGGTCTGAACTCGGTCTGCTAGCCGAGCTAGGTCCGCAAATCTGTTCGTATTATTCGAGTCATCTTGACAGGCGCTCTCGGTTGTCTGTACTTAACTCGAGCTATAGGACAGCTACAGGGCTGATACTTACAGAAACCGATTCAGAATCATCAGTCGCGTTTGTCTGTTGAATCCAGAGCTCTGAACTCGGTCTGCTGCCCGATCTATAATCGCGAAACTGTTCGTATCGTTCGAGTCATCTTGAGAGATGCTGTCCGTTTTCTGCACTTAACTCGGGCTGTAGAGGGGCTACAGAACTGGTGGTGGCAGTAATCGATTTGGAGACATCAGGCGCGTCGGCCTGTGGAATTCAGAGCTCGGAACTCGGTCTGCTGCCCGAACTCGGTCCGCGAAACTGTTCGTATTGTTCGAGTCATCCTGAAAGATGCTGTCGGCTTTCTGCACTTAACTTGGGCTGTAGGGGGGCTGCAGGGCGGGTAATCACAGGAATCGATTCGGAGACATCAGACGCGTCCGCCTGTCGCATTCAGAGGTCTGAACTCGGTCTGATACTCGAGCTGGCAAACACTATTCGTTTTGTTCGAGTGATCTTGAGAGGTGCTGTCGATTGACGCACGTAACTCGGGCTGTAGGAGAGCTACAGAGCTCGTACAGAAGACAATCCAGAAGCATCGGAGGGCGTTCGGCTGTTGCATCGATAGGTCTGAAATCGCTTGGGCTGAAAAACTATTCGTTCTCTGCATTTTTTTCGACATTATAGATTGTCAGGAAGCTCTACGAGTCCCCCGGCGGTAACAAAGGTTGACCGCAAAGTCGACCGCAAAGTCCGCAAAAAAGAAAGGTTGACGGTTTACCGCCGGCGCCCAGTTTTGGTGACTTTTGGTCGGTTGAAAATTTTGTTCTCGAAATTCAACAATTCTTTTGAGCTCTAGTATTTTTTCCCATGTTATTCGATCTTATTCCTGCTCGTCATCTTGATCTTAGTTTGATTGGGTACCTTTTATTGCAGAGGTCTGAACTCGGTCTGCTAGCCGAGCTAGGTCCGCAAACCTATTCGTATTATTCGGGTCATCTTGACAGGTGCTCTCGGTTTTCTGTGCTTAACTCGAGCTATAGGACAGCTACAGTGCTGATGCTCACAGAAACTGTTTCATAATCATCTGTCGCGCTCGTCTGTTGAATCTAGAGCTCTGAAATCGGTCTGCTGCCCGATCTAGAATCGCGAAACTATTTGTATTATTCGAGTCATCTTGAGAAGTGCTCTCGGTTTTCTGCACCCAACTCGGGCTGAGGGTGGCTACAGTGCTGGTGCTCACAGGCATCGTTCTGGAAACATCAGGCGCGTCAGCCTGACAAATCCAGAGCTCGGAACTCGGTCTGCTGCCCGAACTAAGGTCCGCGAAACTATTCGTATTGTTCGAGTCATCCTGAGAGGTGCTGTCGGTTTTTAGCACTGAACTCGGGCTGTAGGTTGGCTGTAGGGCTGGTAATCACAGGAATCGATTCCGAGACATCAGACGCGTCCGCCTGTCGCATTCAGAGGTCTGAACTCGTTTAGATACTCGAGCTGGGTTGCCAAACTATTCGTTTTGTTAGAGTCATCTTGATGGTGCTGTCGATTTACACACGTAACTCGGGCTGTAGGAGAGCTACAGAGCTCGTAAAGAAGACGCTTTAGAGCATCGGGGGCGTTCGGCTGTTGCATCGAGAGGTCTGAAATCGCTTGGGCTGAAAATCTATTCGTTCTCTGCAATTTTGTTCAACATTATATATTGTCAGGAAGCTCTACGAGTCCCCCGGCGGTAAGAAAAGGTTGACGGTTTACCGCCGGCGCCCAGTTGGTCGACCCGACCAGAAAAGAAGATGTGATAACTTTCGGTCGGTTTTGCGAAAATTTGAAAGTTGTTTGACAATTCATTTTGAGAAAGCAGATTTTTACTCCGAGCATCAGTATCTTGATTTTCTTCTGCGAGCAGCTCAGCTCGTTCGTGAGAGTTTTACTATCCAAACATTTGGAGGAACCGACGTATCGTTGACACCGAGAAATGCAATTATGATGTTTTTTTCTAGAAATGCTCTAAGAAGCTGTCTGCTTCAAATCTGAGCACTCTTACGCGTGCAAGGAGCTCTACGAGGTTCCCGGCGGTGACCAGGTTGACGGTCCACCGCCGGCGCCAGTTGGTCGACCTGGCCAGAAATGACAAAGTGGTAACTTTTGGGTGGTTTTGCGAATATTTGAAAGATATTTGACAATTCATTTTGAGAAAGCAGATTTTTACTCCGAGCATTGGTATCTTAACTTCATCCTGCGAGCAGCTCAGCTCTTTCGAGACAGTTTTACTATCCAAACATTTGGAGGAACGACGTCACGTTGAGACCGAGAAATGCAAATCTGATCTTTTTCTAGAAATGCTCTGAGAAGCGGTCTGCTTTGAATCTGAGCATTCTTACGCGTGCAAGGAGCTCTACGAGGTTCCCGGCGGTGACCAGGTTGAGCGGAGCTTACCTCCCGCTTGGCCTGGTCTCACCGCTGGGGTCCCCCTCGTCTCGAGCTGCATTGTGCAGTAAGGCGTTCTTTGTTCCACTTACTGTACACGGTGCCTCAGAGTAGTCTTTGCCTGAGTACCGTACATCTTTGCATACTTGATTCATTGTTATCGTGAGAGTACGATCTGGACGACTCAGGACGGAAGACTCCTGGGATTCACAAGTTGTCTTTCGTCGGCAGTGTGGTCTCGAACATTGGGGAGAGACAACATCACAGTGGTGCCGTAGACAGGGTCCTTCCTTGGACATACCTTCTGTTGATCTGGATCAATATTTCGGGACTTCACGCCACAGTTTCAAACGTGCAAGTGAAGTGTTACAAGATCGTGCTTTTCTTCAAAGGTGGGGGTTCCCAGACTCTGAAGATATGGCCAATATTGCTGCCAACATGCCTGGAGGAGGGGATGCAGTCATGGGAGCAGGAGAAGATTTTCAGAGGCAGGTTCGTCATTGCGGGGCAGAGGGACGTGATGGGGAGGGACGAGCATATCAGGATGCGCTTGCACAGGCACGCCAATCTCTTGAGGCAGCCAAGGCGGCCAGCTTGTCCACAGCGAGCGAGGCGCCTGGATGGATGCAAAACTTTCACAAAGAAATCATGGCAGGTCAGGCGGTAGCAGCAGCCGAGCAGGGAATGATGAAAGCTGATATTGCACGCATTTCTACCCATCAGGAGGTGCAGGACAAACGCATGAGTGACCTAGAGCGTCAGATGAAGGATCTCCGTTCGAATCCACCAAGCACTGCCAGCGCATCCACCTCTGGAGGTTTCGGTACCGGCCCTGGTGCCAATCCTTTGGGAGGAGGGGGAGGACAGAGGCTCTCTTGGCATCGTAGCTTTGTCGAGCTCACTGGATGGACACAATGGAATGGGTCAACACTTCAGCGTTCACAGTCGATGATGAGGGATTCGGATGCCGCTCAGCTCATTACTAATATCAGGTCAATACTTCCCAACGAGATCGATAGTCGATTCGATGCGATGGGAACCCTACGCTTGAACGGCAGCCGCATGATGCTGAGCTCGGTGAAGATGAAGTTCACTGCGGGCACAGAAGATTCAGTTTTCTGGGAGATCAAGCAACTTCTCGAAGATGCCTTCACGCCTGACAACACCCGCACGCCACAGCAGACGGCACGGAGCCCACCCACACGTGCCAGCATGTTCGCGAATATGACGGCCACCCCAGCAACAGTCAGAGTTCGCTTGGAAGCACCTCCATGGAAGAAGGATGACATCTCGGCATGCGGTAGATTCTACGGTACATGGCGTGAGAAGATAGGCAATAACCCAGCGATGGATATCAAGGCCGAGACGGGGTCGGGCAATGGTACGAGTACGATCTGGACGAAGCCTGCCGATGCGAGCCGTAGACCGGTTGAGGTTGCTGTATTCAAGGTGACGACGGGCAACTGGGAAGTACATCGTGACATATGGGATGGCACGATTAAACACAACACAAATATCACATGCACGTATGGTGATTTCACGGCCGCTCTCAATTCAAGTCGTTGACGGGGCTCAACGGGTCCTAAGAGTGGGTTGCCTGACTCCCTACTCATGCAGCCCGGGACTTTGAATGTGAATAAGATCGGCAAGAGTCAGGACAGGGGATTTAGTTGCATGCGCCTGCTGTCTACACTGGGGGTCAATATCGTGTGTCTGCAGGAGTGCCAGAACCTCTCACATAATTCGATCAGTTTTAGAAAGTTGGGATGGGAGTCTTATCTCTCTACTTGCAAGCAGGCTGGCGTTGTGATCAGAGGGCAACAACGTCATAATATCAAAGCCAGTTTTTCAACAGACCGTATTTCAATACTTGCGTTTAGGCGTCCGTGTGTTTTCTTGGTGTCGGCGTATTTCCCGCACTGCGATCGTGATGATGCACTTGATGTTCAGAAGAATATGCTTAGTTATATTAGGCAGACGTTTGCACACTTTTGTTCGAAGAATGGGTCTGACTACAGACTTGTGCTGGCGGGGGACTGCCAAGTGGAGTTGACGCCTGGACTTGAGACCAGGTTCGGGATCCACACAGGCCAAGCTCTGTCCATTGCTATGCATAGAGGGTATGGTGTGAAAGGGGATCATGAACAGAGGAGGTGGAGGGAAGATCACATGAGGGAGGAGATGGAGGGCTTCATGCAGCGGATGCGGCTCTGCGCGACAAATACACTAGGGACTCGGAGGGTGCCTACTTTTGAACCTTTAGGCAGGCAGACGGCTCCCCGTGTGCTTGATTACATCATGGTGCCCACCAGTTGGTCTGACATGATTGTAGATGGTAGAGTGGACATGTTGTATGAGGCTCACGACAGCCGATTCAGCGACCACGCTCTCGTTCGTGTTGAGTTGAATGTTGCAGCGAAGCCTACATCACGTTACCGTCCTGCACCTAGGCATCATAGTGCCCATAAGCAGTTCGAGAGCCACAGGGAGGAGGATATGTTTCGAGCTTTGGTGGATATCCAGGTACCTGTAGTAGGCCCAGAGGAGATGGCAAAAACAATTCGTGATCACGCCCTGCCCCTGCTGAGTGCTCCTGGACACCAGAGGTCACCCCCTGCGAGGACCCCACAGCATGCCCTACTTGAAAAGCAAGTTCGTGAACATAAAGGCAATCGGCAAGCACAGCGTGAACTTAGACGGCAACTCCGACCATTGCAAGACGAATACAATCGACAGAAAGCTAAATATTCAGTAGCACCGACTAGGAGGGGGAAGAGGACGAGAGTTCGTAAATTGAAGGTGGATGGTATCGTCACGGAGGACAGGGAGGCCTGGGAGGAGGAGGTGCATGCACATGCTGTACGTACCATGACATGTCCTGCTGAGCGTGAGCGTAATGCACAACTTGTTACACGTCTCCGTCGCGCAGCACTTGACAGCCAAGCAGTTGGCCCCACACTCACGCCTTCCGTCATATATCGAGCCCGCGCTCGCCTTCGCAGCGGCAAAGCTTGTGGACCCGATGGTGTCAGCATTGAGTTACTCAAAGTTCTGCCATGGCGCTCGATGCGCAGGATCACTGCTGTGTTTCAGGAGATATATTCGGGCCGTCGACGCACTCCCAGCTCATGGTGTGACGTGTATTTGAATCTCATGCCGAAGATGTCCAACATGGAGTCCCTGGATGACACCAGGAACTTGATAATCTCCAACACTCTAGGTAAGTGGTACCTCACGGCAGTCACTATTCTTATTGAGGACAGGCTGGCTCTCTGGAAAAGTAAGTTGGGAATCTACGGCTTTGCAGGGGGACGGCATACATGGGAGATCGCGGCCGCACTTAAAGGTATTGCACGGCACGCTTCTATATGGGGCAAAGATCAGAGCGCACATATTGCATCGGCAGATATTGCACGAGCATTCGACAATGTCACGCTCAGTATGCTTGCACGCGCAATGGATAAACTAGAGATCCCAGCACGCTTACAATATGCACTTATTGAGCCGCTCGCTTTTACAAATTGCACCATCGTCTTCGAAGGGATCCAACTGGATGGGGTTTCTTGGGATAAGAGCTTGAGGACGGGCGGGACTGAGAGCCCGCTAGCCTTCAACATCGTGGTTATCGCCATGTGGGCCTCTGTAGTTGCCTCTCTGGACGCTCAGAACATAGGGTACGAGATCCCCGACCCCCACAACCCCGCTACCTACCACACGTACAACCATGCGCTTTGGGCTGATAATCTGTACCTTGTGGGGAGGAATGCTAAGGAAATCCAGAAGATCGTTGATGTTTTCACCGTTGCTTTAGCAGACTGGGGAATGAGTTGGAAGTCATCATCCTTGCAGATACTCGTATGCGGGACCCAGGACCCTACGCCGATTCTGGCCCAAGTCGGAGACCAACGAGTTGCCTTCACACCGGTGGAGTCGCTTTCCATTCTGGGCTGCGTTGTCTGCAAAAGCTTTCTCGAGGGACACGAGGACCTAGCACATCGACTTAAATGCGCCAGAGGATCCTTTTTCGCTCAGATATCATATTTTGGATGCAGATCGGTACCGCTGAAACACAAATATCGTCGTTATCAAGCTCAAGTCCAATCGCGTCTGTTATATGCGGGAGAGATGTTCACGCTTGATGCTGAGGCGGTGCGAACCATACATGCTTTTGAGGGCATGTGTCTGCTGCGTATGTGGTGCCGTCGCAAGCCGACTTCGCTAACATGGGGTGTCTGGCGCCCTGAGATGCTCCACAAGGTGCGACAGCATTTCGCTGAGGCCAATTTCCCATCAGCTGTACAGATGATTGCTTGGAAGAGCTGGACGATGATGAGAAGTATCAAGGAGTATATCTTGTCAGATTGTCACCGTCGACATGTTCAACGGCGTCAGAGCGCAAGTCCTGAGGAAGCCCCGAGTGCGAGGGAACACCTCAGGCAACGTCGCCAAATTTTGCAGGAGGCGTCAGGACGCAAGTCCTGGGGAAGCCCCGAATGCGAGGGAACACCCCAGGCACACGTCGCCACGTTTGGTGCTGATCCTGGGCCTTCCCAGAAGAGAGTACGCTTTGCTGATACACCCTCGCAATCTTTCGCGGGAGCCATCTCACAAGTTGTTGCTGAGAGTATTGCATTGAGTGATAGGCTGGAGGATGTTTCACAGGAGCTCGCCAGGCACATTGCGACCCAGGACGCCAGCTTCAACAGGCAGACCTTGAAAAGACGACGACTGCAAAACCAGGTTGACGGTTTACCGCCGGCGCTAGTTATTGCTGGAAGCTTAAGAGTAATTCCGGCGCGCTGGAGAGCTAGTAGCTCCTCGGCATCGATGAGCTAGAGGAATACCTCGTAGAGCTATGGTCGTAACAGAGCTAGAGGAATTCGGCAACAGAGTAGAGCTAGTTGGCGAAATTTCGAAAAGGGACGTGATCATACCATCCGCGGCCTGGCTCAGCCGATTTTGCAGTTCCAACAATTCGGTTGGGCTGATAATTGTGCAGAGCGGAACTTTGGATTACAGAAGTTACATCTCAAATTCTTAGCTGATTCCGTCGACAAATTCTTCCAGGCGGAGCTGGCACCTAACGTTAGATTGACACCACTAAAAATTAAGATTTCACGAAGATCTACTGCGAAGTTCGCTGCTTCGATTCTGGGCACTCTTTCGCATACAAGAAGCTCTACGAGGTTCCCGGCGGTGACCAGGTTGACGGTTCACCGCCGGCGCCAGTTCCGGCGCGGGGTGGAGCTAGTTCATCGATCCGGCCAGAAAGGACAAAGTGGTAACTTTTGGGTGGTTTTACGATTTTTCGAAAGATATTGACAATTCATTTTCAAAAAGCAGATTTTTCGCACCTCCAGTTGGTTATTGCGCATCTGCCAGTAAAATTTTCAGGCTCATAGGTGCAGTATTACCATCAAAACACTTGGAGGAACCGACGTTGGATAAAAATAGGGAAAACTTGTTTTTTCGAGTTTTTCGGATCTTGCTCCAGACGTTTTCTTCATGTCTACCGAGGAGCGCCGTGTCAGGAAAGAGCTCTACGAGGGCCCCGGCGGTAACATGGTTGACGGTTTACCGCCGGTTCCCATTGGCAAGAAAAATCTCGACGGACCTTTTGGTGACTTTTGGTCGGTTGAGAATTTCCTTCTCGAAATTCAACTATTCGTTAGAGCTCTAGTATTTTTTTCCGTGATATTCGATCTTATTCCCGCTCGCCATCTTGATCTCAGCTCGATCGGGTACCTTTTACTGCCAAAAAGCACACTGGCGGGATCGGCTGTTTCAAGTCATCTTGACACGCGATGACGGTTTTCTGAACATAACTCGATCTTTAGGACAGCTACAGAGCTAGTACGCACAGCTAATTGATTCAGAATGATGAGGCGCGTTCGCCTGTTGAATCGAGAGGTCTGAACTCGGTCTGCTAGCCGAGCTAGATCCGCAAACCTATTCGTATTATTCGAGTCATCTCGACAGACGCTCTTAGTTTTCTGTACTTAACTCGAGCTATAGGACAGCTACAGAGCAAATACTTACAGAAACTGATTCAGAATCATCAGTCGTATTTGCTTGTTGACTCCAGAGCTCTGAACTCGGTCTGCTGTCCGATCTAGAATCGCGAAACTATTCGTATTGTTCGAGTCATCTTTAGAAGTGCTCTCGGTTTTCTGCACTCAACTCGGGCTGAGGGGGGGTGCAGTGCTTGTGGTCACAGGAATCGATTTGAAGACATCAGGCGCGTCCGGCTGTCGAATCCAGAGCTCGGAACTCGGTCTACTGCCCGAACTAGGTCCGCGTTCTATTCCTCGAGTCATCGAGTCATCCTCAGAGGTGCGGTCGGTTTCCTGCTTAACTCGGGCTGGGTGATAATCACAGGAGTCGATTCGTACTACAGAGCTCGTGAAGAAGAGAATTCAGAAGCATCGGGGGCGTTCGGCTGTTGCATCGAGAGGTCTGAAATTTCTTGGGCTGGAAAATTATTCGTTCTCTGCATTTGTTGTTCCACATTATATATTCTCAGGAAGCTCTACGAGTCCCCCAGCGGTAAGAAAGGTTGACGGTTTACCGCCGGCTCCCAGTTGTTGCTGGAAGCCTAAGAGTAATTTCGGGGCGCTGGAGAGCTAGCTGGTAAGAAAAATCTCGACAGACCTTTTGCTGACTTTTGGTCGGTTGAAACTTTTGTTCTCGAAATTCAACCATTCGTTAGAGCTCTAGTACTTTTTCCCGTGATATTCGATCTTATTTCCGCTCGCCATCTTGATCTCAGCTCGATCGGGTACCTTTTACTGCCAAAAAGCACTGCGGCGGGATCGGCCGTTTCGAGTCATCTTGATAGGCGCTGTCGGTATATTGGACTCAACTCGAGGTTTAGGACAGCTACAGAGCTGGTAAGTACAGCTAATCGATTCAGAATGATCAGGCGCGTTCGTCTGTTGCATCCAGAGGTCTGAACTCGGTCTGCTAGCCGAGCTAGATCCGCAAACCTATTCGTATTATTCGAGTCATCTTGACAGGCGCTCTCGGTTTTCTGTACTTAACTCGAGCTATAGGACAGCTACAGAGCTGATACTTATGGAAATCGATTCAGAATCATCAGTCGCGTTTGTAACTCGTAGAGCTTTCCTTAGCACGTCGTTGCTGGAAGCTTAAGAGTAATTCCGGGGCGCTGGAGAGCTAGTTGGCAAGAAAACTCTCGACGGACCTTTTGCTGACTTTTGGTTGGTTGAATTTTTTTTTCGAAATTCAACCATTCGTCAGAGCTCTAGTATGTTTTCCCGTGATATTCGATCTTATTCCCGCTCGCCATCTTCATCTCAGCTCGATCGGGTACCTTTTATTGGCAAAAAGCACTGTGGCGGGATCGGCCGTTTCGAGTCATCTTGATACGCGCTGTCGGTATATTGGACTTAACTCGAGATATAGGACAGCTACAGAGCTGGTAAGCACATCTCATCGATTCAGAATGATGAGGCGCGTTCGTCTGTTGCATCGAGAGGTCTGAACTCGGTCTGCTAGCTGAGCTAGATCCGCAAACCTATCCGTATTATTCGTGTAATCTTGACAGGCGATCTTGATTTTCTCTACTTAACTCGAGCTAAAAAGCACAGATACAGAGCTGATACGTACAGACGTCGATTCAGAATCGTCAGTCGCGTTCGTACCTCGTAGAGATCTTCGGCATCGATGAGCTAGAGGGATTCCGGCGCGGGGTGGAGCTAGTAACTCGTAGAGCTTCCCTTAGCAAGTTATTGCTGGAAGCTTAAGAGTAATTCCGGGGCGCTGGACAGCTAGTTGGCAAGAAAATTCTCGACGGACCTTTTGCTGACTTTTGGTCGGTTGAAAATTTTGTTCTCGAAATTCCTCAATTCGTTTGAGCTCTAGTATTTTTTCCCGTGATATTCGATCTATTCCCGCTCGCCATCTTGATCTCAGCTCGATCGGGTACCGTTTACTGCCAAAAAGCACACTGGCGGGACCGGTTCGAGTCATCTTGATACGGTATATTGGACTTAAATCGAGATAGAGGACAGCTATAGAGCTGGTAAGCACACCTCATCGATTCAGAATGATCAGGCGCGTTCGTCTGTTGCACCCAGAGATCTAAACTCGGTCTGCTAGCCGAGCTAGGTCCGCAAACCTATTCGTATTATTCGAGTCATCTTGACAGGCGCTCTGGTTTTCTGTGCTTAACTCGAGCTATATGACAGCTACAGAGCTGATGCTTAGAGAAACTGTTTCAAAATGATCAGTCACGTTCGTCTGTTCAATCCAGAGCTCTGAACTCGGTTTGCTGCCCACAATCTAGACTCACAAAACTATTCGTATTGTTCGAGTCATCTTGAGAGGTGCTGTCGGTTTTTCTGTACAACTCGGGCTCGAGGGCGGCTACAGTGCTGGTAGTCACAGAAATCGATTTGGAGACATCAGGCGCGTCGTCTGTCAAATCCAGAACTCGGAACTCGTCTGCGAAACTATTTTTATTGTTCGAGTCATCCTGAGAGGTGCTGTCGGTTTTTTGCACTTAACTCGGGCTGTTGGGGGGCTGCAGGGCTGGTAATCACAGGAATCGATTCGGAGACATCAGACGCGTCCGCCTGTCGCATTCAGAGGTATGAACTCGGTCTGATACTCGAGCTAGGTTTGCCAAACTATTCGTATTGTTCGAGTTATCTTGAGAGGCGCTGTCGATTTACGCACGTAACTCGGGCTGTAGGAGAGCAGAGAACTCGAACATAAGACAATCCAGAAGCATCGGGGGCGTTCGGCTGTTGCATCGAGAGGTCTGAAATCGCTTGGGCTGAAAAACTCTTCGTTCTCTGCAATTTTTTTCGGCATTATATATTGTCAGGAAGCTCTACGAGTCCCCCGGCGGTTTCAAAGGTTGACGGTCTACCGCCGGCGCCCAGTTGGCGGACGCGGCCAGAAAGGACAAAGTGGTAGTTTAACTCGTAGAGCTTCCCTTAGCATAACTCGTAGAGCTTCCCTTAGCTAGTTGCTGGAAGCTTAAGAGTAATTCCGGCGCGCTGGAGAGCTAGTTGGCAAGACAAATCTCGACGGACCTTTTGGTGACTTTTGGTCGGTTGAAAATTTTGTTCTCGAAATTCAACAATTCGTTTGAGCTCTAGTATTTTTCTGACCATATTCGATCTTATTCCCGCTCGCCTTCTTAATCTCAGCTCGATCGGGTAAATATTTCTGCAAGAAAGCATCGCGGCGGGATCGGCTGTTTCGAGTCATCTTGATACGCGTTGTCGGTATTTTGTACTCAACTCGAGCTGTAGGGCAGCTACAGAGCTCATTCTCACAGAAATCGATTGCGAATCATCAGGCGCGTTCGTCTGTTCCATCTAGAGGTCTGAACTCGGTCTGCTGCCCGAGCTAGGTTCGCGAAACTATTCGTGTTGTTGGAGTCATCTTGAGAGGTGCTGACAGTTTTCTGCACTTAACTCGGCTGTAGGGGGGCTACAGGGCTCGTGCTCACAGGAATCGATTCGGAGATATCAGATGCGTCCGCCTGCCGAGTCCAGAGCTCGGAACTTGGTGTGCTGCCCGAGCTAGGTTCGCCAAACTGTTCGTATTCGTCGAGTCATCTTGAGAGGTGCTGTCCGTGTTCTGCACTTAACTCGAGCTGTAAGGAGGCTGCAGGGCTGGTAATCACTGGAATCGATTCGGAGACATCAGTCGCGTCCACCTGTCGCATTCAGAGCCCTGAACTCGGCCTGCTGCCCGAGCTAGGTCCGCGAAACTATTCGTATTGTTCGAGTCATCTTCAGAGGTGCTGTCGATTTTCTGCACTTAACTCGGGCTGTAAGGGGGCTGCAGGGCTGGTAATCACAGGAATCGATTCGGAGACATCAGGCGCGTCCGCCTGTTGCATTCAGATGTCTGAACTCGGTCTGATACTCGAGCTAGATTCGCGAAACTATTTGTATTGTTCGAGTGATCTTGAGAGGTGCTGTCGATTTTCGCACGTAACTCGGGCTGTAGGAGAGCTACGGAGCTCGTGCGCACAGAAAACGATCCAGAAGCATGAGGGGCGTTTGGCTTTGCATCGAGAGGTCTGAAATCGTTTAGGCTGAATAACTATTCGTTCTCTGCATTTTTTTCGACAGTATATATGCTCAGGAAGCTCTACGAGTCCCCCGGCGGTAAGGAAGGTTGACGGTTTACCGCCGGCGCCCAGTTGGTCGACCCGGCCAGAAAGGACAAAGTGATAACTTTTGGGTGCTTTTGCGAATATTTGAAAGATATTTGACCATTTATTTTGAGAGCAGATTTTTCGCACCTGTAGTGGGTTATGCCGCGTCTGCCAGTAAAATTTTCAGGTCTGTAGGTGCTGTATTACTATCAAAACACTTGGAGGAACCGACGTTTAATAAACACAGAGAATCGTGATTCTTCGAGTTTTTTGTTTCTCGCTCCAAAAGCTTTCTCCATGTATTTCGACAGTCGCCGTGCAAGAAAAGTGCTCTACGAGGTCCCGGCGGTAACCAGTTTGACGGCTTACCGCCAGTTCCAGTTGGGCCACCCGGCCAGAAAGGACAAAGTGGTGACTTTTGGTCGGTTTTGCTATTATTTGAAAGATATTTGACAATTCATTTTGAGAAAGCAGATTTTTCGCACCAGTAAACGAATGTGAGGGCCTCTGCGTCTTAATATCAGCTCTGTAGGCGCACATTTACTTTAAAAACACTTGGCGGAACCAACTTCATGTCGACATTAAAGAAAAACATGTTCAATTTTTCGAAAATTGTCTCCAGAAGCTCTCTCCTTCGACTTTGAGCACTCCTACGCGTGGGAGGAGCTCTACGAGGTTCCCGGCTGTGACCAGGTTGACGGTTCACCGCCGGTGCCAATTCCGGCGCGCTGGAGAGCTAGTTGGCAAGAAAAATCTCGACGGACCTTTTGCTGACTTTTGGTCGGTTGAAAATTTTGTTCTCGAAATTCAACAATTCGTTTGAGCTCTAGTATTTTTCCTGACCATATTCGATCTTATTCCCGCTCGCCATCTTGATCTCAGCTCGATCGGGTACCTTTTACTGCCAAAAAGCTTCGCGGCGGGATCGGCTGTTTCGAGTCATCTTGATACGCGTTGTCGGTATTTTGTACTTAACTCGAGCTGTAGGGCAGCTACAGAGCTCATCCTAACAGACATAGATTGCGAGTAATCAGGCGCGTTCGTCTGTTCCATCTAGAGGTCTGAACTCGGTCTACTGCCCGAGCTAGGTTCGTGAAACTATTCGTATTGTTCGAGTTATCTTGAGAGGTGCTGTCAGTTTTCTGCACTTAGCTCGGGCTGTAGGGGGGCTACAGGGCTCGTACTCACAGGAATCGATTCGGAGACATCAGGCGCGTCCGTCTGCCAAATCTAGAGCTTAGAACTCGGTGTGCTGCCCGAGCTGGGTCGGCAAAACTATTCGTATTCTTCGAGTTATCTTCAGATGTGCTGTCCGTTTTCTGCACTTAACTCGAGCTGTGAGGGGGGCTGCAGGGCTGGTAATCACTGGGATCGATTCGGAGACACCAGTCGCGTCCGCCTGTCGCATTCACAGCTCTAAACTCGGTCTGCTGCCCGAGCTAGGTCCGCGAAACTATTCGTATTGTTCGAGTCATCTTCAGAGGTGCAGTTGGTTTTCTGCACTTAACTCGGGCTGTAAGGGGGCTGCAGGGCTGTTAATCACAGGAATCGATTCGAAGACATCAGGCGCGTCAGCCTGTTGCATTCAGAGGTCTGAACTCGGTCTGATACTCGAGCTAGATTCGCGAAACTATTTGTATTGTTCGAGTGATCTTGAGAGGTGCTGTCGATTTTCGCACGTAACTCGGGCTGTAAGAGAGCTTCGGAGCTCGTGCGCACAGAAAACGATCCAGAAGCATGAGGGGCCTTCGGCTGTTGCATCGAGAGGTCTGAAATCGCTTAGGCTGAAAAACTATTCGTTCTCTGCAATTTTTTTCGACATTATATGTGGTCAGGAAGCTCAACGAGTCCCCCGGCGGTAAGAAAGGTTGACGGTTTACCGCCGGCGCCCAGTTCCTGGAAGTTTAAGAGTAATTCCGGGGCGCTGGAGAGCTAGTTGGCAAGAAAAATAACTCGTAGAGCTTCCCTTAGCAAGTAACTCGTAGAGCTTCCCTTAGCAAGTTGTTGCTGGAAGCTTAAGAGTAATTCCGGGGCGCTGGAGAGCTAGTTGGCAAGAAAAATCTCGACGGACCTTTTGCTGACTTTTGGTCGGTTGAAAATTTTGTTCTCGAAATTCAACCATTCGTTAGAGCTCTAGTATTTTTTCCCGTGATATTCGATCTTATTCCCGCCCGCCATCTTGATCTCAGCTCGATCGGGTACCGTTTACTGCCAAAAAGCACACGGGCAGGATCGGCCGTTTCGAGTCATCTTGACCGCGCTGTCAGTATATTGGCCTTAACTCGAGATACAAGACAGCTACGCAGCTGGTAAGCACACCTTATCGATTCAGAATGATCGGGCGCGTTCGTCTGTTGCATCTCGAAGTCTGAACTCGGTCTGCTAGCCGAGCTAGGGCCGGAAACCTATTCGTATTATTCGGGTCATCTGGACAGGCGCTCTCAGTTTTCTGTACGTAACTCGAGCTATAGGACAGCTACAGAGCTGAGACTTACAGAAACCGATTCAGAATCGTCAGTCGTATTTGTCTGTTGAATACAGAGCTCTCAACTCGGTCTGCTGCCCGATCTAGAATCGCGAAACTATTCGTATTGTTCGAGTCATCTTGAGAGGTGCTGTCGGTTTTCTGCATTTAACTCGGGCTGAAGGGGGTTACAGGGCTGGTGGTCACAGGAATCGATTTGAAGACAGCAGGCGCGTCCGCCTGTCGAATCCAGAGCTCGGAACTCGGTCTGCTGCCCGAAATAGGTCCGCGAAACTATTAGTATTTTTCGAGTCATCCTGAGACGTGCTCTCGGTTTTCTGCACTTAACTCGGGCTGTAGTGGGGCTGCAGGGCTGGTAATCACAGGAATCGATTCGAAGACATGAGACGCGTCCGCCTGTCGCATTCAGAGGTCTGAACTCGGTCTAATACTCGAGCTGGGTTTGCCAAACTATTCGTTTTCTTCGAGTCATCTTGAGAAGTGCTGTCGATCTACGCACGTAACTCGGGCTGTAGGAGAGCTACAGAGCTCGTGAAGAAGACAATCGAGAAGCATCGGGGGCGTTCGGCTGTTGCATCGAGAGGTCTGAAATCGCTTAGGCTGAAAAACTATTCGTTCTCTGCAATTTTTTTTCGACATTATATGTTGTCAGGAAGCTCTACGAGTCCCCCGGCGGTAAGAAAGGTTAACGGTTTACCGCCGGCGCCCAGTTATTGCTGGAAGCTTAAGAGTAATTCCGGGGCGCTGGAGAGCTAGTTGGCAAGAAAAATCTCGACGGACCTTTTGATGACTTTGGGTCGGTTGAAAATTTTGTTCTTGAAATTTAACAATTCGTTTGAGCTCTAGTATTTTTTCCCATGATATTCGATCTTATTCCCGCTCGCCATCTTGATCTCAGCTCGATCGGGTACCTTTTACTGCCAAAAAGCAGGCAGGCGGGATCGGCCGTTTCAAGTCATCTTGACACGTGATGACGGTTTTCTGAACATAACTCGAGCTTCAGGACAGCTATAGAGCTGGTAAGCACAGCTAATCGATTTCCAATGATCAGGCGCGTTCGCCTGTGGAAATTAGAGGTCTGAACTCGGTCTGCTAGCCGAGCTAGGTCCGCAAACCTATTCGTATTATTCGAGTCATTTTGACAAACACTCGGTTTTCTGTACTTAACTCGAGCTATAGGACAGCTACAGAGCTGATAAGTACAGAAACTGATTCAGAATCATCAGTCGCATTTGTCTCTTGAATCCAGAGCTCTGAACTCGGTCTGCTGCCCGATCTAGAATCGCGAAACTTTTCGTATTGTTCGAGTCATCTTGAGAAGTGCTCTCGGTTTTCTGCACTCAACTCGGGCTGGGGGGGGCTACAGTGCTGGTGGTCACAGGAATCGATTTGAAGACATCATGCGCGTCCGCCTGTCGACTCCAGAGCTCGGAACTCGGTCTGCTGCCTGAACTAGGTCTGCGAAACTCTTGTATTGTTCGAGTCATCTTGAGAGGTGCTGCCGGTTTTTTACTTTTCTCGGGCTGTAGGGGGGCTGCAGGGCTGGTAGTCACAGGAGTCGATTCGCAGACATCAGGTGCGTCCGCCTGTCGCATTGAGAGGTCTGAACTCGGTTTGATACTCGAGCTGGGTTGCCAAACTATTCGTTTTGTTAGAGTCATCTTGAGAGGTGCTGTCACGTAACTCGGGCTGTAGGAGAGCTACAGAGCTCGCAAAGAAGACAATCCAGAAGCATCGGGGGCGTTCGGCTGTTGTATCGAGAGGTCTGAAATCGCTTGGGCTGAAAAACTGTTCGTTCTGAATTTTTCCACATTATATATTGTCAGGAAGCTCTACGAGTCCCCCGGCGGTAAGGAAGGTTGACGGTTTACCGCCGGCGCCCAGTCTCGACGGACCTTTCGGTGACTTTTGGTCGGTTGAAAATTTTGTTCTCAAAATTTGAACATTCGTTTGAGCTCTAGTATTTTTTCCCGTGATATTCGATCTTATTCCCGCTCGCCGTCTTGATCTCAGCTCGATCGGGTACATTTTACTTCCAAAATGCAGGCAGGCGGGATCGGCCGTTTCGAGTCATATTGACACGCGATGACGGTTTTCTGAACATAAGTCGAGCTTTAGGACAGCTACAGAGCTGGTAAGCACAGCTAATCGTTCAGAATGATCAGGCGCGTTCGCCTGTTGAACCCAGAGGTCTGAACTCGGTCTGCTAGCCGAGCTAGGTCCGCAAACCTATTCGTATTATTCGAGTCATCTTGACAGACGGCTCAACTCGAGCTACAGGACAGCTACAGAGCTGATACGTACAGAATCTGATTCAGAATCATCAGTGGCCGTTGTCTGTTGAATCCAGAGCTCTGAACTCGGTCTGCTGCCCGATCTAGAATCGCGAAACTATTCGTATTGTTCGAGTCATCTTGAGAGATGCTGTCGGTTCTCTGCACTTAACTCGGGCTGTAGGGGGGCTGCATGGCTGGTAATCACTGGAATCGATTCGGAGACATCAGGCGCGTCCGCCTTTCGAATCCAGAGCTCCGAACTCTGTCTGCTGCCCGAACTAGGTCTGCGAAACTATTCGTATTGTTCGAGTCATCCTGAGAGGTGCTGTCGGTTTCCTGCACTTAACTCGGGCTGTAGGGGGGCTGCAGGGCTGGTAATCACAGGAATCGATTCAGAGACATCAGACGCGTCCGCCTGTCGCATGCAGAGGTCTGAACTCGGTCTGATACTCGAGCTAGGTTTGCCAAACTATTCGTATTGTTCGAGTCATCTTGAGAGGTGCTGTAGATTTACGCACGTAACTCGGGCTGTAGGAGAGCTACAGAGCTCGTACAGAAGACAATCCAGAAGCATCGGGGGCGTTCGGCTGTTGCATCCGAGAGGTTTGAAATTGCTTGGGCTGAAAAACTATGTTTTATGTGTAATTTTTTTTCGACATTATATGTTGTCAGGAAGCTCTACGAGTCCCCCGGCGGTAACAAAGGCCGGCTCAAGGCGCTTGACATTTGATCCCCTCTGCCTGGGCAACCTCCAATGGGATCGAGTGCGCGTCAGGGAGTCACACGTTTGTCGCCTAGAGTGATATTGCACTGCCATTCATTTGACACGTTTGATCGCCTTGAGTGGTCTTCAATTGATTTGTTTCACACGTTTGTCGCCTAGAGTGATATTGCGCTGCCATTCATTTGACATGTTTGATCGCCTTGAGTTGTCTTCAATTGATTTGTTTTGCTGGGTGCTTCCGAGGCAGTCTCTGCAATCTTTCGTTATGCCACACGTGCGGAGTGCAAGTGCTCGCATTATGCGTCGGGCGCTGGCTGTTCAAAACGGATACTGTGTGCATTTACCTATTCGTTTGCCTCTGGATGGTTTGGTGCCACCTACGTGTCTCCCACCACCAGGGCTGGAGCGGGCGACTGCCGATTTGGTTCTAGATTATCTCTTGTTGCGCGATCCACCTGTTGTTAAACGCAGTTTGGAGGAGGAGGAGGAGGCTGACATTAAGACTGTTTCGGAGAATCTTTCTTGCCGTATGCAGGCTTCTGAATCGCTGGTTGATGTAGATATTGGAGTGCAGGCTTCTGAATCGCTGGTTGATGTTGGAGTGCAGACGGTTGATGTTGCGGACTTTCATTGTGAAGTCGGCTGTCAGACAGCTAGTGTCGTTGGGATGGAGGGAGGAGCTTCAGGAGTTCTTCTTGGGAAAGTGACTGTGGCGGCGGAGGAGGAGCTGGAGGCACCCTCGAGTGCGGAGTCTTCTCCGAACGTGCAGTCTGATTCTGATAGCCGCGCCTCTTCAGGAGCGTCCCAGGGGTGTCTGAATCGCCCCGTCACGCTCAATGAGGTGTCGAAGGAGTCGCGCCAGAGGACTCGAGGGAGAGATCGTGACAAGGTCAAGGGGACATCGACGTGCTCTCAGGCCACCATTGCCGATGTCAAAGCGTGGATTGACGCTGTTGCCAGCATCGACGAGTTGAATGCGATCCAGTGTTTAAAGAACGGAATGGATTTGTTTGATAAGCTGGTGACAGAACGTGGGTTCCCTACAAAGAAGGCCCAAACCGATTATGCTCGGAAACTGTATGAGATGCTCCAGAATGTGCAAGCGACGCTGGAGGATCTTCTAGGATTCTTCGAGGTGCACAGGTTCTTGACAGGACAAATGAACCGCGCCGAGATGGCCAAGTTTCTTGAGGTTTCGAAGTGCAGCGATTACCGAATAATATTCTTCGGACGCCCGAGGAGTTTCGACAAGTTGGGATGAAGCTATTCGTGCGCACTTGTATGCAACTTTCGGTTTAGAACAGCGAAGGCTGTAATGCTCGTATCTCACCTGTTCTTGTTTTCCTCACTTTATCTCTCTGTTTGACCTCTCGCTGGAGCCATGATGGCTCTACGGCCCGCTGTGGGCCCCACTAAGCGCTTCAGGTGTGTAAAGGGCAGGAGCCCCTCAGATTCTTCAGGTGACGTTCTTCCACGGGTTGTTTCCCCGTCTAATTCGTTGATTACTTCACATGTGACGTTGAGCATACGCCTCTTGTCATACGGTGGGTTGAACATGCGTATTTCGGACTGGTTTGATGTGAATAAGAGTTTGTGGTCACTCACGCCTTGCCTGTTTGGATACGTCCGCTCCTTGCTCCGACTAGGCTGGAAAGCCTGCACGGTCGACCGCAAAGTCCGCAAAAACAAAGGTTGACGGTTTACCGCCGGCGCCCAGTTGGCAAGAAAAATCTCGACGGACCTTTTGCTGACTTTTGGTCGGTTGAAAATTTTGTTCTCGAAATTTGAACATTCGTTAGAGCTCTAGTTTTGTTTTCCCGTGATATTCGATCTTATTCCCGCTCGCCGTCTTGATCTCAGATCGATCGGGTAGATATTACTGCCAAAAAGCACTGCGGCGGGATCGGCTGTTTCGGGTCATCTTGACACGCAGTGACGGTTTTCTGAACATAACTCGAGCTATAGAAGAGCCACAGAGCTGGTGAGCACACCTCATCGATGCAAAATGATCAGGCGCGTTCGCCTGTTCCATCCAGAGGTCTGAACTCGGTCTGCTAGCGATCAGGGACGTCGTCTTGGGTGTGGGCGGGCAGGTGGAGGTGGAGGGTGAGGTCTTCTATGAGCAGTGGCCTGGGACGGGCCCGTTTGTGGATGGTACTTCCTTTGCTCCCCGCAAGGCCTCTGGGGGTTTTGAAAAGGACGCCCGCGAGTTCCCCCAGGCCTACTCTGAGACCCTTACTACCACGATGGGTGTCTTGGGTCTGTTTATGGCGAACACCTTCGACGGCCCACGCAGGCCCACGTGGTGGTCAACAAAGTATATCCCTGAGGCACAACAGTATCAACATGTGTATGACTATCTGTGTGTACCCAGACACTGGTATGGCAACCTACCCTCTGCTTCGGTCACTTGGGCGGTGCCCCGAGAGGCTATGGCTGACGACACTTTGCAGCTAGAGACATGGTGGAGCGACCATGCGATTGTGTCGCTCGTACTCCCGCAGACTGCCAGGCCAGCGAGGGCTGCCAGGCACCGTCCTCGCAACAACACCCACTGGCGGTGTGACGAGGACTCTCTGCAGCAGCTGCGCAGTCATATTGACCGTGCACTGTGTGACGGACCGACAGAAATGACCGCGGCTGAGATCGGCACCCTCATCCTCCAGGAGGCCTCCAATTTTGGCCACCCCATCCTATCAGGATACTCTCCCACGGGTCAGTAAGGACTACATCCAGGCACGTCTTCGGTGGACTGAGGTTCGCAGGAGGTGGAAGGCGGGGGACTGTTCGGAGGAGGAGATGAAGGCTGCCCGTCGTCAGAAGCAACGTGAGCGTCGAGCCCACAGGCGTCGCCTCACGGAATACTCGTTTCGACAGGTGCACAGTGCCGTACACATCTTTATACACTGCATGTGGATGGGGAGGATACGTGTGATGTTCGGAAGTGGGAGGAGGCTTTACGTGTACACGGTTTCATTCATGACAGTTGTGAGGAGGAGAGGAGCGTTACTCCAGGAATGCTGGAGGAGAGGAGGAGGCGGTTGCAGGATCCATCGGGTGGCCCTCACGGCTGCTTCGGACGGGAGGCTATCTCAATGGGGATCCTCATGAGAGCCCGTGCGAAGCTCAAAGTGGGACGTGCGGTGGGGAAGGATGGGATCAGTGCCAGTATGCTCCGATGTGTGCCCTGGTCCGCTCTCTGCTCCATCTTGAAGGTCTAAAGCTGTTCAGCCGTGAGTCCGATGCTCCTTCGGTGTGGCGTTCCATTTGCATTGCGCTGATGCCCAATCACCAGCGCGCCACCGGCTTTACAGAAATGCCTGCTCTCAGTCTTCTTAGTGTGATGTCAAAATGGTATCATTTGTGTTTGGTTATCCTCGCTGCGTCCCACCTGCGATCGACTACACCTGGGTGTATGCTCTACGGATTTGCTGGTGAGCGCAGGGTACACGAGGTTACAGCGGTTGTCAAGAGGTTAGCTCAGCATGGTGTGGAGTTGGGGCAAGTCCCACTCTTGTTGTTTTGCGTCCTTGGATGTACTACGTGCTTTCGATCACATGACGGTGAACAGCCTCTCAGAATCCATGGATGCGTTATCGTTCCCCCCCGATCTGGCTTATGCTTTATTAGAACCACAGAGTCATTGTGTTGCAGATTTCAAATTTCAGGATGTCGAAGTCATGGGGGTACCATGGGACCGATGTGTGAAGACTGGTTCAGTTGAGGCCCTCATGGGCTGGATATGCGAGACTATTGTGATGCCGAGCGACTTGTGTCACAACTGGCGTCGTGCTGGCATTGGCATTCCTCTCACGGATGAGGCAGGCGCACTGGCTTTTTCCCGCGCCATCTGGGCGGACAATGTTATCCTGGGGGCTTCCTCCACTGATCAGCTCATTATGATGGTGCGTCAGATGTCGGTACTTTTGTACTCCAGAGGGTATTCGTGGAAGCCCAGCTCCCTGCAGTATCTGCTCTGCGGGTTCCAGGGCGCTCCTCAGGTGCCCATCCTGGTTGACTTCACGATCGTGGCCCCCTCTTGTGTCCAGATGTCGCCACATGTTTTACTTACGAAGAGGCGCCGTACTTCTCAGACGCCTACGGTCACTATACAGTTGCCGAGGGTGCAGAGCATGTCGATCCTTGGTGTGATGATTGATTCTTCGATGCAGAGACAGGTTGATGTCCTCCATCGTATCAGCTGCGGGGAGCGGGCCTTTTGGCATGAGAAAAGGTACTACTGTTGTCGGGATATCCCGCTCATCCGCCGACTCAGACGCTACGACGGCAAAGTGCGTGGCAAGATCCTTTTTGGAGCAGAAGGAATGACGTCAGATCAGAGTACTCTAACTGCACTGCACAAATGTGAGGGTAAGCTCTTAGCTAAGATGATGTGGAGGAGAAAAGGGGCGGGCGAGGATTGGACTACGTTCATGCAACGTGTGTATCCTCATGCCAGACGGGCCTTGCACTCGGCTGGTCTGCCGAGTCTGCCACAACTATTTCTGTATCGACAGTGGTGCTGGGCCAAAGATGTTTGCGCCGCTGCCCAACGGATGTCGCTGTCGGTGCCGCTCCCCGACCCTGTGCTGTTTTAAGGATCACAACTCGTGCCGCCTCCGGTATCTGTTACGGCGGATTCCCAGGTATCCAACACTGCTTACAAACGGCGACGGGTGCGGTGTGATCTGGGGCCTGAAACGTACCATCCTCACTCCCTCTCTCGCTTGTGCATGCTGCATGCTGTGTCGCCTTGGACCGAGGAGAGGGATGCTTTCATTCGCACTCTCGATTCGAAGGAAACCCGTGTGCTCACCAGGCGCCGCGAGGGCGGCCGCCCTGCAGGCTTCCATCCATGGTCGCTTCCGTTCGAGACGGTGGGAGGAGCCTACTGGTATGCTAGCTTGACTTGGGACGAGGACGGGTGGAGATATTTTGTCCGTGCGCTGCTGGGTATGTGGGACCTACCGCACGTGCCCCAATATTGTGTCCTCAGGGATCCCAAAGGGCCCTACAGGATGGAGGCGGAGGACCTTGCGGTGGAGGAGAAGCGTAGGAAGGAGGAGGCGGAAAAGGAAAAGGCTACAAAACGTATTGCTCTGAACGAACAACGTCAGTCTTGGTGGGGCTTGGGTCCAAGGGTTTACCTAAAGAAATCTCGGGGGACTCCCTTGTGATTTGTAATCGGATTAATGGTCTATTTAGATGTACTACTGACGTGTACTCGACGACGGTTTCTGCTGTTCAAGATTTACTTGATTCTATGTCTGTGGAGATGCCCATGCACATTCGGGCCCCCCTCACGGGGATGTGATATAACGACATGGATTTATCGGGAAGGGAACACGAGAGCTGATGAACAGACTTGGATGGCTCGGAGGGGCCAGGACCACTTGACAATCGATGACAGGTTATTTACAATGAGTGCTTCGAGCGTGCTCGGTGTGAGGGGCTTCTTCGACGGAGGCCGCTCCTCTGAGGGTTGTGGCGGCGGCTGGGTCCTCGATCTGTACATTCTCCCATCGCTTCCCTTTCATCTTAATCACCTTAATAATCTTGATGGCTCCGCCTCCCCGAGTGGCTTCTGGTGGTGCGATGTCGCCTCTGAAGCCCTCTGCCTCCCGCCCTCGTGTACAGTGGCCCAGGCTGAACTTCTTGCTGCAAAGCACCTACTCAAAGGTGTGGTGGCGGTCCTGCAGGCGCTTGGCCTGTTGCCCCCCTTCTGCGTTAGGCTGTGACTCGAGCGGGCCTGAACTCAGGCCTGTGGCTCTGCGCAAAGCAAAAACCAAGGTTACCGCCGGGCGGCCTGGTGCCGTCGGGAATTCCTTGGTGGCCCCCCCCCTCGCCGCGCTCCCCCGCCCTCGGCCGCCCGTCTTTCTTCCTCCTCCTCGGGCCTCGGCACCCCTCGCGATAGCGACCGCTGCTCGGACGAGTCCTACGACATCTCCGTCAGGCAGCTATACGAGTTCTGACATCGGCTTGCTCTTCCAGGTCAACAGGTGCTTGTGTGTGCTTGTGTGGTGCGGTTGCTGGATCAGGCCCAGTTTACAGTGCAGTTGCCGCCACATCTTGCGGAGACGTTTTCTGCTGTGACTTGCCTCGTTGTTGTGCTGGTCCGCAATGGGTATGAATCCTATGGCTTTTGTTTCCGATTTTATGACTTCTGATTTTGTTTCAGAGCGCGTGGATCGCATGGCATCTGATTTTGTCTCTTCACGTTTGTCTGTGCTCGAAGTATTTGTGAATGACTTGTATGCGCGTGTTGGGGCTTTGACATGTGAGGAGATGGGGAGGCCCGTCACGAAAGCGTCGCCCTCGCAACGGCGTCGTTCACGTGCTAGACAGGTGAAGCACCGTCTCTGGTTGTGTTCCACGTCTTCGTCGTGTCAGGTGGGGGATTTCACTGGCCTCTGTCGTGCCGATGTCGTCGCACCTCGTTACTGTCGTAACCGCGGCCCTGCTGGTACGGCTCCGTGGACAGGCGTGCAAGCTTCTTCGACACCAGGTGTGGGGCCTTCCTCCCCGATGTATGTTTCTCCTGCAACGACAGCGGGCGTTACGACGATTTCCCATCATTTCCCGACTGTGCTTGAGAGTGATATTGCCGTGGTGGAGGATGCTCGAGTGGCTAGTGTTGATCCCGTCCTTGATCCCGTTCCCGATGTATCAGTTTAGGATGCGAGTGCCTCGGTCCAGCTAGCGGCAACGGGCGTTACGACGACTTCTCATCATTTTCCGAATGTGTCTGAGAGTGGTGTTGCTGTGGAGGTGGAGGATGTTCGAGTGAGTTTTGTTGAGCCTGTACCTGACGGCGTTCCCGATGCCTTAGTGTCGGATGCGAGCGCCTCAGTCAATCTTGCGACAATGGGCGCTACGATGCCCTCACCGTCTCCTCCCAATGTGTATGAGAATGGTGCTGCCGTGGAGGCGGAAAGTGCTAGAGTGAGCGGTGCCGATCCCACCCCTGATGCCGTTCCCGCTGTGCCCGCTTCGGATGCGAGTTGCTCGGTCCATCCTCCTGCTCTTGCGATTGACCCCCGAGCCATGCGTATCAAACGGTATTGTTTCCGACGAGAGGTGCCTGTTGCGCAGACCCCGCCAGTGCTTGCATCCACGGCGGATCATGTGGTTCATTCTCTCCTGCCGCGGCCGTATGTGGACTCAGGGGTGCTGCGTGCATACTTGGGCTTGTTTCCGAAAGAAGACGATGACGACTCGAGTGATGAGGAGTCCGTGAATGCACAGAGAATTTGGGTTGTTGACTTCTTATGAGCTTGGCATCAGTGCCCCCACGAGGAGCGGGATGCTTTCGTGCAAGCCTGGGCGGAACACCTGGTGCATGGTCACTTCCCTGACATGTGCCAATGCCTACAT
Source organism: Prorocentrum cordatum (assembly GCA_963575745.1). Taxonomy (NCBI): domain Eukaryota; class Dinophyceae; order Prorocentrales; family Prorocentraceae; genus Prorocentrum; species Prorocentrum cordatum. Next base: position 7,472 of record CAUYUJ010002779.1, on the reverse strand, counting down.
TACATTTCCACTGAGGAGCGAAACGATATTGCCCATCGGCGTAAGGCCTCCGTACTTGTTCATGCTCTCTTGGGTATCGTAGGGTCGGTGTGGCACTCCGCGTTGTAGCCTGACTTCGTGCCTTGTGGTCTGTGATGGACCCTGCGTGTACGGTGTCAGGTCGCACGGTGTTGCCCCGCAGTTCTATGAGTGCGGCTACAGAGTGTGGCGACTGCTTCGATGGGAACGGAGAGAGCGAAGATCAAAGCCGGAAGTCAACGCCACCATCTGCAGATCAAAGCCGGAAAGCAACGCCACCTCGCTCTTCTCTCCCCCGTGCTGCTTTCGCCCCTGGGCTCGCTTTGTCTCTTTGGGCTCCCCCGTTCTCCCGCTGGCTTTCCTTCGCTCCCCGCTTGCAGGGCTCATGGGATACATTTTACAGTGTTATCTTGCACAGGTATGTGTGCACTCGTAGGTTGATTTTAGTCTCATGCCATTGCCTGCCTGCTCACTGGCGCGACGTCGGTGGTGCTGGTTTCGGGGCAGTGTGAGCAACCCCAGTTACATTAACAACAATGAATGCTTCGAACGTTCTCGGAGTGAGTGGCTTCTTTGATGGAGGCCGTTCCTCTGAAGGTTGCGGCGGCGGCTCGGTTCTCGATCTGTGCATTCTTCCAACGCTTCCTTTTCATGTTAGTCATCTGGAGGGCTCCGCTTCTCCGAACGGTTTCTGGTGGTGCAGTGTTGCCTCAGAAGCCTTTCGTCTTCCGCCTCGTGTGCAGTGGCCCAGGCTGAACTTCTTGCTGCAAAGCACCTCCTGAAAGGTGTGGCGGCGGTCCTTCAGGCGCTTGGCCTGTTTTGCTCCATCTGCGTTAGGCTGTGACTCGAGCGGGCCTGAACTCAGGCCTGTGGCTCTGCGCAAAGCAAAAACCAAGGTTGACGGTTCACCGCCGGCTCCCAGTCTTTTCTTGCTTGCTATGAGCAGAAAGTGCCGGGGGTGCAGCGGCTAGTGCTGTGCGTGAGCTGCTCTTGGGCTGCAGCTCGCTGGGCGCTGCTGGAAAGGCGCTGCTACCCTGGGCTGCAGTGCCGTGCAATTAAATGCCCCAACATTACTTATCCCACACGGCGCCTGAACGAGAGATGGACGTACTTGGTTCGCGCATGAATTTCTGCTTGAGTCCTGAATGGATGAACCTCTAACCCAAATCTAAAATTCCTAGATTGCTTGGGGCCTTCGGATGCTCTGAACCTTTTAAGAAGCCAGGAGGCCCAGATGTCAGGGGAGGTGTAGGACCCCCGAGTAGGAGTTCCACTTCGATGAACAAAAGGGGAATTCTGAGAATTCCCTCTGTTGTTTCTTCAAATTTTCGATCTTGGAGGGTTGGAAGCGGGAAAGCGTGAGAAGGCGAAAAACGTTGGAAAAACCATTGGATATCAACGATTCTACCCTCTTTGGGTTCTCTCGGGACGGCTCTCGGAACTCTCCTGGGCTGTTCCTGGAGCCTCGTCGGGGTCTTTTTGGGGCCTTTCAGGGATCGGGTGTGTGTTGGGCCTCTCAGTGGTCCCGGAGGCCTTTCGGAGGTGTCTGGAAGCTTCCTCTGCTCCTCCTTCTGGGCCCATCTTGGGCCTGTTCTGGGGTGGTCTGGGGATGTCCTTGGCGCCTCTTCGGCAGTCTTGGAGTTTTATTCGCCCGTTTCGGGGCCGTCCTGAGGGTCTCTTGGATGGTCTTGGGGCGGTCGCGGGAGCCCCTTCGGCGCTGTTCGACCATTGGAAGGTCGAAAACGCGAGAAGCCAAAAACAATGAACATCTACAATGTTTGCCTCTTCGGGCCGTCCCAGGCGAGGGGGCGAGGGGGCGAGCGAGCTGGAACGCCGGTGGGGGGGCCCTTTGGGTCCTGCCGGAGCCCTAAATGCAAGTTGTCCTTGATGCTGGAGGTCGATGGGTGCAGGTGGAACGAGGGGGTCGGAAGCCAGATGCCGGAGTCGGAGTGCCGTGTTTGTGGATGTTTGGTGTCGTTGTTGGCCGTCGACAGGTTGGGTTGGAAGTAAATCGTCGGATGCTGGATGCTGGAAATCCGAGTGCTGAGCTGATTCAGGATGGAGGTCCATGAGTGGAAGAAGTGGTAAGTCGGATGCCAGATCATGGGGGTTAGGGTATTGAGCTGGTTGAAGCTGGAGGTCGATAGGTGGAGGCGAGAGTGAAAAGTCGGATGCTGGATGCTGGAAGTGGGAGTGGTGAGCTGGTGATGGCTGGAGGTCGATAGGTGGATGTGGACAGTCGGATGCCGCATACTGCTGGTACCTCGTAGAGCTTCGGCATCGATGAGCTAGAGGAATTCCGGCGCGGGGTGGAGCTAGTTGGCCCACCCGGCCCGGGCGGACAATGTGATGACCTGGGGTTGGTTTTTTAGAGATTGTGAGAGATTTGGCCGTTCTTTTTGAGAACCAGTATTTCTCTCACGTGTAGTGGGTCATGCCGCGTCTGTCTGTCGAATTCTCAGGTCTGTAGCTGTAATGTTATTGTCAAAAGACGTAAAGGAACCGACGTCGCAGAAAACCTGAAAAACCCATTTTGCGAGATTTCAAGTTGACATTCGAGAACGCTCTCTCCTCGTAATCTGAGCACCATTTTGAGTATCAATAGCTCTACGAGGGTCCCGGCGGTGACCTGGTTGACGGTTTACCGCCCGCTCCCAGTCGGGATGCTGAGCTGGTAGAGGTTGAGAGTTGTGCAGAATCGGGTGCTAGATGCCGGAGGTCGGAGTGCTGAGCTGGTGGAAGTTGAAGGTCGATGGGTGAAGGGGGGACTGGAGAGTCGGATGCTAGATGCTTGCTGTAGGTCGGGTTGCTGAGCTGGTGGAGGCTGGAGGTCGATAGGTGGAGGTGGAAGTGGAAGTGTATCGTCGGATGCTGGATGTCGGATGTAGGGGAGCTGAGCTGGCAGAGGTTGGTGGTCGACGGTGTAAGGGTGCTGAGCTGGTGGATGCTGGAGGTCGATCGGTCGGATGTTGGATGCTGGAAGTGGGAGTGGTGCGTTGGTGAAGGCTGGAGGTCGATAGGTGGAGGTGGATGTGGAAAGTGGGATGCCGCATACTGAAGGTCGGGATGCTGAGCTGGTAGAGTCGTGCAGAATCGGATGCAAGATGCCGGGTCGGGCCGTCCCAGGGCGCCTCTCGGACCTGTCTTCGAGTGTCTTGCAGGCCACCAGGGGGGCTCGAGAGCCCTCGGAAGGCTGACGTGGGCTGCTCGGGAGCGTCTTGACGAATTTTTCGAATTCTGGAAAGGCCGGGAGCGCCCCCGAGATGTGGCGGGGAGGTATGGGACCCGAGGCCGGAGGGATGGAGTGGTATATATTTAAATTTACCCCTCGCGCGCGCTTCGCGCGCGCTTCGGTCGTAGCGCATGCCATAGCGTTGTTAACTGCGCGTGCTCTTGAGCCAGGCTCATTCCATGCCTTGCCTGACCTCGTTCTTGAGTGTTTCTTATACGTCCTTTCTTGTTGACTCCAGACGCTCTCGACTGTCCTCGCTGTTTCTTTCTCGTTCTTATCGACGGCCTTGCCTTCTCTTGCTTGAGATTATGCGGTGGGCTTCGAGCTGCTCAGGGCCAGCGTGAAAAGGTCTTCAATCTGAACTGGGCTGGCTTGAAATGTACGGGTCTCTTGTGGATCTTCCTGTTTGGGCTGTCTTGAAGGCCTTGGCGGAGGAGGGAGGAGGGAGGAGGGAGGAGAAAGGGGGGAGGCGGGAGGAGGGAGGGGACGGAGGAGGGAGGGGAGGGAGGAGGGAGGGGAGGGAGGAGGGAGGGCAGGGAGGAGGGAGGGGAGGGAGGAGGGAGGGGAGGGAGGGAGGAGGGGATGGAGGAGAATACTAGTAAGAAGAAGAGTAGTATTATTATTCGGAAGAAGAATAATAGTAATAATACTTAGAATAATAATACGAATAAATAACATAATGCGATAATGCGAGCATAATAATAACACACGTTATATTACGAACAATATTATAATTACTAAGAATATTAATAATCCGAAACATAAGAATACGAATGCTAGTACTACCAACAATAATATTAACATTCATATTAATGCCATGAGTAATATTCATGATAATAGTACTAAGCAGCATACTACTAATAATAATACAACTACGGGTAATACGAAACATACTATTAACAATACTGGTATTATTACGAATGTTCATATTAAGAGACATCGGAATACTACTACTAATACAAATATGAATATAAGAAATCATATAGTGTGAATAATGGGACGAATAATACGAACCATAAGAACAATCCGAATGAACAGTAATATTAATATTACGAAGAGTAATAGTAACACTAATATTACTACTAAGCATGACACTACCACTAATAAAAATACGAATATGAGGATTACTAACTGTAGCAATGCTAATATGGATAATACTAATGATAGGAATACTAAGCATAATAATACTAATCAGAATAAGACGAAGACGAATACCAGAAATAGTGAAAACAACTAATAATACGAAATAACCGGAATACTAATACTAATACTAATAATAAGAATAATAAAGTCATACTAATATTAAGAATATTAAGAAACATAATACTAATGCTAATACGAATAATTGTAATACTACTAATAATAATAAGTATAGTAATAATAATACTTGCACGAATCATACTAATAATAATTGTAATCGTAATACTACTAGTATGGAGAATAATAGTAACAACAATAATAATATGACTAATAGTAATACTATGAATCATAGTAATAATACTAATACTAGTCCTGATACTAATACCAATACTAATCATACTAGTAATACTAATAGTAATAATATTCGAAATACTAATACTACTACTACGTCTCATAATAATAATCATAATACTACTACTAATAACAGTAATATAACGAAGAACATTAATATTAAACGTAATAGGAAACTTAATACTAATAATAAGAGGAGGAGGAAGCGGAGGAGGAGGAGGAGGAGGAAGA
>CAUYUJ010002778.1:76560-85766 GCA_963575745.1 Prorocentrum cordatum | reverse complement strand
CCCTTCCCCCCCCCCTCCGCTCACCTGCGCGGCCTCCTGCGTCGCCCCAAGGGGTGGAGCGGCAAGCGTTAGGTCGGGCGTATCCCACTACAGGGGGATTTTGGACAAAAAATGGAAAAATCAAACACATTCAAAAATTCCTCAAACATATTCAAAAAAATCGCCCCCAGGCTGTTTTTTGCCTATTTTTGAATTTTCCTCCTGTAGAGGGACGTGCCCGATTTAAGGCAAGCGCCACCCTGGGGACCCCAAAGAAGCCGGGCAGCCCAGGGAGGCCCGACAAAGCCCCCGCAAGGTAGCTGCCCTCGAGGAGCGCCCCAGACGGCAACAGAGGGACGAACCAAAAACTAGGGCGCCAAGGGGGTCGGCGGATGCAATGTCGCGTGGGCCGCTGAATGATCGGCGCGCGGGGGTGGGAGGCACGAAGCAACTCCTGGGAGGTCTTCGTGGGAAAGATCAGGATGTATTGCGCCCGGTGAAAGTGGCCATGGGTGCCAGAGCAAGACGGACTAAGCCCAGGAGCGAGCGGGCCGGATCAAACCAGATCAGGCTGGCGTGTGACAGTCTTCGACCGAGGACGTACCGTCGCCGATGCTGACTCTAAGCTTCGAGGAGCGGGGAGCAAGAAGACAAAGAGGAAGGGGGAAAGAAGACAAGCAGAGAGGAGGGAGGAGGGCAGGATCAGCAGGCATCGAGTCGGGAAACCAGATCGGATCGGATACCATCGAGTCGGGCCAAGGGTCGGAATCGAACCGGATGGGCCGCGCCAGGGTGTACAACAACGCCGGTGCAAGCATCGGCCCGCACTGGATCTTTAGCACCTGATCGGACAAGAGCAGGAAGCGCCGCTTTAGTCCAATGGGCTTATTGGGCGAAGAAAACGAAAATCAAGGCGAGGGCGACGAGGAGGCGATGACGAGGACGACGTGGAGAGCGTGAGGATAGCGAGGGGGAGCATGAGGACGCCACCGGGCCCGTAAGATTTGGGCGTGTTAGAATGCCAGGTGCTGCCCCGGGTCCTGTAGGGATTCTGCATTAAAATAAGACCCCCCCCTTGCATTGGAGCGCCGCGTGCATCCCCACCCCTCCTTAGGCCACGATCCCTCATAAGAAAACAATGGATCTGCGCTCCCAAGGCCACGATCCACGATCCCTCGCTAAAAACAATGGAGTCACGCCCTCAGCTTCCAAGACGGCCCATGCACGCAGCCAAGGACCCCAAGATAACCCAAAATGCTTAGAAGACGGGGGAAGATGGCTCCAAGGCGGCCGAATCGGGCCTCAAGACGGCCCGAGATGTTTCCAAGAGGGCCCAAACAGGCCAGTAACAGACCTCTCAACAGGGTCCGAAGAAACCTACATCATTCTCGCCTTTTTCTGGCTTCCGTCAGCTCAGGACAGCCCAAGAGGCCCCCACGATGGCCCCAAGATGGTCCAAGAGGCCCCCACGAGGGTCCTAAGATGGCCCCCGCGAGGGCCTAAGATGCATCCAAGACGGCCCAAAGACGGCCCAAGAGGGCCCCCCGTGGGGTCCAAGACGGCCGTAGAAGGCCCCTCGACTGCCCGAGACGGCACCAAGACGGCCCCACGACGGCCTCCAGCACCCACCATACGGCCAAGAGGGACCAAGAGAGCTCTAAGACGGCCCAAGGGGTCCCAAGGCACCCAGCAAGACTGCCTCATAGGAGGCTAAGACGGCCCCAAGACGTCGCAGAGGTCACATGTGACGGCCTTCCCGTTTCTCTTCATCCTGCCCCTCCTCCCGTTCCCCCTCATCCTCATCCTCATCCTCATCCTCATCCTCATCATCATCATCATCATCATCATCATCATCAGCATCATCATCATCATCATCATCATCATCATCATCACCATCATCATCATCATTATCATCATCATCATCATCATCATCATCACCATCACCATCACCATCACCATCACCATCACCATCATCATCATCATCATCATCAGCATCAGCATCAGCATCAGCATAATCATCATCATCATCATCAGCATAATCATCATCAGTATTATCATCATCACCACCATCAGCATCATCATCGTCATCATCATCAGCATCATCATGGTCCTCAGCAGCAGAATTCACAGCAGCAACCGTATCTTCATCAGCGCCACCATCATCATCATCATCATCATCATCATCATCATCATCATCATCATCATCATCATCATCATCATAAGCATTGTCAGCATCATCGGCAGCAGCATCGTCATCATCATCAGCCTATCCAGCATCATCAGCATCATCATCAACAACCGCAGCGTCATCATCATCGTCGCCATCATCATCAGCATCATCATAATCATCATCATCAGCAGAATCATCATCATCATCATCATCATCATCATCATCGGCATCATCTTCATCACCATCGTCAGCACTATCGCCATCATCGTCCCCCCCATCAGTATTAACAGTTTCAACATCATCATAATCAGCATCAGCATCATCATCAACAGCGTAGCATGATCAGCATCAGCATCATCATCAGCATCAGAATGATTATCATCATCGGCATCATCAGCACCGTCATCATTGCCGTCATCGTTGCCGTCATCATCATCATCATCATCATCATCACAGTCATCATCATCGGCAGCATCATCATCAGCAGCAGCATCAGCATCATAATCAGAATCATCAGCCTCATCAGCATCATCATCATCATCATCATCATCAGCATCGCAGTCATCATCAGAATCATCAGCAGAACCAGCATCAGAATCAGCATCAGTGTCAGTATCGTCAGCCCCATCAGCATAAGAATCAGCAACATCTTCATGTGTCAGCATCCTGATCAGTAGCACCGTCAACACCCCCATCCTTACGCTCAGCAGCATCATCATCATTTGCAGCAGCAGCGACACCAACGTCCTCATAATCATCCACCTCAGCATCATCAGCAGCATCATCCTCATCCACATCATCAGCAGCATCATCCTCATCAGCATCATCAGCAGCATAAGCGTCATAATCAGCATCATCATGAACAATATCTTATCGTCGAGTCAACACCAACACCATCACATCATCATCATCAGCATCAGCATCATCATCATCATCGTCATCCTCATCAGCATCATCATAATCATCACCATCATCAGCATCAGCATCATAAAAATCATCCTCATAATCATCCTCATCCTCATCACGCTCATCATCCTCATGCCTCATGAACGGCTCTTCAAAAAAAAAATCAAAAGAAAAGAAAAAGAAAGAAAAAAAATAAAATAAAAAAGAATAAAAAAAGAAAAAAAGAAACAAACAAAAAACGAACAAAAAACAAAAAAAAAAAAAAAAACAGATCAAAAAAAAAAAAGGGAATAAAGAAGCAAAAGAAAAAAAAAATAAAAAAAAAAAAAAAGGCCTGGAAACGGGGTGGTCAGAGGGACGGCCTCTTCACCTCCAGCTCGCCTGTCGAGGCGTGTGAGGAGGCGTCTACTTCCTCCCCCGTCCCTCCCCCGGGGTCTGGATGGGGGTGGTCCCAGGTCGTTGAAGCGTTCAAGATGGCGATCTCGCGAGAAAGATTCAATCATTGCTTGTTACTTAGGTTTTAGACACATGTTGGGCCATCATATGGAGGGGGGGCGCTGATATGAATAATGGTAATCCCCTGTCTTTTATCGAACTCCTCCAAGTGTCCCAAGGAGGTGCCCCAAGGCTCCCAGAGAGTGCCCAAGAGCGCAGAGCGGGCCCCTTGAAGAGGCCCCAAATGTTTCCCTCAGAGCTCCCAAGACGCTCCATGAAGAGGCCCGCGTAGGGTCTCCCCGAGGCAACCCCAGACACTTTCCAGGGGTCCCCGGTACCTGCTAAGAGGCTCCCAAGATGCCCCCCAAGGTGCCTAGAAGAGAGGCCTACAATAAGCTGTCAAGAGACATTCGAAGAGAAGTCGAGAAGAATCCAAAGGCCCAGGCCTGTTGCCTTTCTGCTCACCGTCCTCCTCCTCCTTCGCTCACATCGCCTCCTCCTCTTCATCCTCCTACGCTGCCTCCTCTCCCTCTCTTCCTGCTCCTCCTCCTCCTCCTCCTCCTCCAACTCCTCCTCCTCCTCCTCCTCCTCCTCCTCCTCCTCCTCCTCGTCCTCCTCCTCCTCCTCTTCCTCCTCCTCCTCCTCTTGCTCCTCCTCCTCCTCCTCCTCCTCCTCCTCCTTTTCCTATTGCTCATCCGCCTTGTCCTCCTCCTTCCTTCTCCCTTCTCCCTCCTCCTCCTCCTGCTCCTCCTCCTCCTCCTCATCCTCCTCCTCCGATTCGAATTTATAAGTCGGATCGGCGATCGAAATGAATCGGATCGGCGGAAATCGGCGGCCGAGTCGGGAGAAGTCGAATCGGCGGAAATCAGCAGGCCAGTATGCTTCCAAGGAGTCCAAATCGGAATCCGAAGTCGAATCGAATCGAAATCGGAAGCCATCGAAACCGAATCGAATCGACTCGGAGGGCTCGAAACAAGCCCTGGACGGGCAGGCAGAGGTCCAGCTCGGGCTCGTCGTCGCTGCTGTCGTCGCCGCCGAAGTCCCCGAAGGTCTCCTCGGGCTTCCTGCCGGTGCGGGGGGGGGGCGGGGGGGGAGCGTCGCGCGAGCGCGCGCGCGCGCGCTGCCTGTGAGTCCCACCTGGGGAAACCAAAAGGCACCGGAGCGGTGGAGGCCAGTCCACAAGAAACCTTCCACGAGAAGCGCAACCCTGAGACCCCAGGACGTCAACGGATGTTTGGTCTGGGGACGTCACGCTTTCCATAGCAAAGCCATCGGAACCCAAGAAAACAAGGGCACCCTGCAAGCAAGCAGGGTGTTTCTTGGCATGGGTTTCCACTGTGCCGTTATTCTTAGGCCGGGCATGTCCTCCCAGAGGCGGAATCTTGGAGGAAAAATGCAAACTAGCCAAAACAGATTCAAACAAATAGTCAGGAGTGGTGGAAAAATACCATCCCCAGACTATGTTGGGGGGTCGGAGCGCCTTCGGAGCGCGGTGGCTGCCCGCGACGGGGGTCGATGTGGGGCTGTCGGCGGGGGTGACGCCCCTCCGGCGTTCCCCCGGCGTTTATTCAGAAACTCGGAGCACTTTTGTTGCAAGATGATGCCGGAAGCTCCTCGACGGCCCTCGCCGACGAAAGACGGCACACGCCCGAGCGGCGCCAAGCTGCGATGCTTCCTCCTCGGAGGCGTGCGCCCGACCCGAGCATCTGGTGGCACCATCTCGTAACGTGTGGTTTCACGAGCGGCGTGGCCAGGGAGCGCCCGCCACCGATCATCCATCACGAGAGCTGTCGGCGCGCGCGTCGCCCCTGCAGGGGCGACGCCCACGCAGTGGCAGCATGCTGGGGCAGGATGCGACCACATCGAGTGAGAAAGCCGGGCCAGGCCGGAAATTGCGTCGGATCGGGGGGCTGCATCGGCACGGAATCGAAACCGGATGGGAACGGCTGCCACTGCGGTTGAAGGAAAGACTTTGCAACAACGCTCCGACGACAAAGAACCGAATTCCACTCCCCTCCACCCCCCGCCTGAACGTTGAAGGCCAGGGGGGTGCCGGGGGGTATATCCGAAGTGGCCCCCCAACTCTCGATGCAAAGTTTTCCCTTCAACGGTATGACCCAAGATGCAGAAGGGCGCAGTGCCAACAAAGGGGCCGCATCGGATCGCCGAACATCGGCATGGACTCGGATCGGGCCTGCCGAGACCGATTTTTCGCATCGGACCCGGCGGGTCAGGACCCGTCTCCCGCCTCTCTTTCGTGGCGAGCAAAGAGGTCGGGCGCGGCCTAACCGACCCCTGGCAAACCGTCCCCTCCCGTGACGTCATCCTCGCCTTCCGAGCTCCCCTCCGGCCGCAGACATACGTCATGGGGCGAGGCGAGGGAGGCGCCACGAAAGGGGGCGGTCTGCTGAGGGTCGGCCAGGCCGCCCCAAGAGGAGGATGGGGCCCTGTCCGCCGTGCCGCCCGTGCTCGCCGCCTGGCCCGAGGAGGCGCGTCGACGGGGAGGGCCCGAGGGCCGCGGCGGCTGCGCTTTTCGGAGGGGAGGCGCTGCAGTCAGCTTGCTCTCGGGAGTGGGGTAGACCTCTTTTTTCCCGAATGCACCCCCTTGCCATCGCTCGGACGTCCATTTCCCATGCATTGTTCGGTTTCGTGCGTGTTTTTGTTGGCCCGATGGTCCAGGATGGTCCTCGATGGTTCTCGCCGAAAGAAAAATGCAAACGTCCGAGCGATGCCAGGCCCCCCTCCACCTCGGGGCGCCCAGCCGAGGTGGCGGGGCAGGACGGGTGGCTGCACGACGACGATCGACCGCCACACGAGTGAGGTGCGTGACGGGCAGGGCCCGGGGCGGAGGCGGGGGCGCAGGAGGCGGGGGCGGAGTGACGCTTCTTGCTCTTGCAGCCGAGCCCCTCCGACGCCCAGACATCCGGCGCTCCGATGCGAGCTCACCGTTGAGCAGGGACCGACCGTCCCGGCATTTCTATAGTCCTATCATGAAATGTTCTTAGAACCCAAAAAAAATCTGATAACAAGAACAGTGCTCTTAGAACATAAACCCGATGCGTTCAAACAAAACAGACTCCGCCAGAAATGCTCTAAGAACATTTCGTGGAAACCTCAAAAGGTTCTTAGAACATTGCTTCGTAGGGCTATAGGCACGCCAGGACGCTTCGCCACTGCTTGACACCGCGAGGCCCTGCGAGGCGGACGGCGCCTGGCCGGGCCGGCCCGTTACTCGACCCCCGCGGCTGCAGCTGGGCCTCCGAGGCGCACGCCCCGGCTCGCCGACGCGGTGGAGGCCGGGAGTGCCACAGGTGCGGCAAGAGATCTCTGGGCAGCGGCCGGCCTTCCCGACGTCCTAGAGAGGCCTGCCACGAGAAGCTCTCAGAACCCAAGAGATGTTCCAAGAACAAAACCAATGCTCTTAAGTAGAATATAAGCCCGATGGGATCAAACAAGACAGTCTCGGCCAGAAATGTTCTAAGAACAGTTCGTGCAGACCACAAAAGGCTCTCAGGACAGTCTATTTGTGGGACCAGATAGGGGAGCCCTGGGACACACAAATAGATAGACACAAATCCCTGAATTCCCCATCTGTTCGCATATTTTCTGGCTTTTCTTCTTCCCCCCCACTTCCCGTAGTTTCCCATATTTTCCTTGGAATCGACGATTACTTGTGTCTGTGTATTCTCCCCTCCCGACCCGAGGCCAGCCCCCTGGGGCCAGCAAGAATGGCGACGGGCGGGCCGCTCTCGAGCTTCTCACACCTGCGCCCGAGGTCCAGGACGACGAGCAAATCGAGTGCGACGACGAGGAGGAGGAGGAGGAGGAGGAGGAGGAGGAGGAGGAGGAGGAGGAGAGGAGGAGGAGGAGGAGGAGGAGGAGGAGGAGGCGAGGGAGGGGGAGGAGGAGAGGAGGAGGAGGAGGAGGAGGAGGAGGAGGGAGGGGAGGAGGAGGGAGGAGGAGGGGAGGAGGAGGAGGAGGAGGAGGAGGAGGAGGCGAGAGGGAGGAGGAGGAGGAGGAGGAGGAGGAGGAGGGGAGAGAGGAGGAGGAGGAGGAGGAGGAGGAGGAGGAGGAGGAGGAGGAAGGAGGAGGAGGAGGAGGAGGAGGAGGAGGAGGAGGAGGAGGAGGAGGAGGAGGAGGAGGAGGAGGAGGAGGAGGGGGAGGGAGAGGAGGGAGGAGGGGAGGAGGAGGAGGAGGAGGAGGAGGAGGAGGAGGGAGGAGGAGGAGGAGGAGGAGGAGGAGAGGGAGAAGGAGGAGGAGGAGGAGGAGGAGGAGGAGGGGGAGGGGGAGGAGGAGGAGGAGGGAGGGGAAGGAGGAGGAGCAGGAGGAGCAGGAGGAGGGACGATTAATTGTGCCTGTGTGTGTGTTTCCCCTCCTGACTGGAGGCGAGCCAGGACGCTCCGCCGCTGCTTCGGAGCTCTGGGGCAGCGCAGGCCGATCCAGGGACGAGCGCCTCGCGCGGCCGCGCGGCCCGCGCGGCTCCCCCGCGCGCAGCTGGCCAGCGTGCGGGCCACCAGCAAAGCTCGGTGGCTTAGTATGTTGTGGATGCCATGCCGGTGGAAACTCTCACAACCCTAGCATTGGACTTAACGTGCATATGATGTTCTAAATATGTATAGAACCTGGTTCTCTCCATTGATCGTCTTCCGCGAAACTCATGGGAGCTCTTGCGAACCGACGCTAATCGACGCCAAATCGACGCCAAGTGACGCTAAATCGGCGCCAACCGACGCGAAATATCGGCGCTGTCCCATCGACTCCCAGACGCTACTCGACGCTAATCGACGCTAAAAACGGAAGTACGAGGGTATACCACGCTCCCAGGATTTGCTGCCGAAGCCAAGGCCATCTCCTGTGGCGTTCGGCGGGGGTGGTCTGGTGCCGCAGGGGCGGGCGCAACGTCGAGCGTCGCCTGGACAAGCTGCGAGCAGTGTGCCCTGGCCGCCCGACGCAGCCAAGCAGGACGAAGCCAAGGCGAGGGTAAAACCAGGCGAGGATACAGCGGGAATCTCTGAGGCCTGGCGGCTCTGGAGGATGCCTCGGGCGCCGCGGCCTTCTCAGAACGTTCCGGCACGACCTGAGAGCGTCCCAGAACGCTCTGGAACGGATTTCTCCTCGTCCCAGCCTTTGGTCGGGCATGTCCCCTTCTAGGCGGATTTTGGAAAAAAAAAATAAATAATCAAAAACTACTTTAAAATGTTCGAAGATGATAGAAAATCATCTTGACTGATTCTGAATATTCCTCCTGGCAAGGGCCAGGCCCGACGTGATCCTAGCCCCGTCCGACCATGGCAGCTCGCCAACCTGACAGCGGGGCGCGCCCCCGAGGCCCGCGCGACCGGCCCGCCAACAGGCCAGCCGCCCCCCTGACCGAGGCCGTCTGGATCGCGTGGGGGCGCGTGTGCGCCCTCGAGCGGGGGCGGGGCCAACCTCGCGCGCCAGCAAGCCTCCTCCTCCTCCTCCTCCTCCTCCTCCTCCTCCTCCTCCTCCTCCTCCTCCTCCTCCTCCTCCTCCTCCTCCTCCTCCTCCTCCTCCTCCTCGTCTCTCCTCCTCCACCTCCACCTCCGCCGAGTCCGGCTCGCAGCGGCCCCCCTGGGAGAGCCCAGGATCGAGTCCAGAAGTCGGATCGGCGGTCGAAATGCATCGGATCGGCGGAAATCGGCAGCCAAGGCGGGAAAGGAGTCGAGTCGGCGGAAAAATCGGCAGGTTCGTAGGG
>CAUYUJ010002778.1:49060-71560 GCA_963575745.1 Prorocentrum cordatum | reverse complement strand
TATTGCCGATGGTGCGAATGTCGCATATGTTTTACGTGTCGTTTTTGTGGTACGGGTTGCGTATGTGGTATGTCGTGTATATGTTGTAAAGGTTGCGTGGTGTTGTACAAATTTAATACGGTGTGTGCAGTGTATAGTTTGTATATGTCGTCTATGTGGTATACAACGGGCAAGCTGCATATTTTGCATATGTTATAGTTGTAAAAATAGGTTGTATACGCTGTCTCTGTTGTTTGTTTTCAGGGCAGCACATGCCTAATATGCTGGATGCAATGTTTGTGTAACATATGCTGTATATGTTGCACATACGGGTTACGTTGTGTATGCTGTCTGTGCTGTATATGATGTATGTGGCGTATATGGTGTATACGGCGTATAAAGTGCAGGTATTGCGTATGGGGGAGATGTTGTTGTATAGGTTGGATGTTACATGTCGTTTATAGTTTGCGTCGGTTGTATTTTTGTTTGCTTGTATATGACGTATTCATTGCAAGTGCAGTAGATGATGTGTATGTTGCGTCTGCTGTATATGCCGTACATGTTCTAAATGTTGTACATGTTGCCTGTGGTGTACGCATTGTATATGTTGTACGTGTTAGATGCATCGTATCAGACGTATACGGTGTGTGTATTGTATATGTTGTATACGTGGTAGATGTTGTAGCTGTTCTATGTGTTGCAACTGTCATACATGTCGTATATGTTGTATGCAATGCTTACGGTGCATGTGTTGTGTATCGTTTAGAATTTTAAGATGTTATGTGTACGAATGGTGTATTGGTTGCACATGATGTATATATGGCCGTAGATGTTGTATTGTAGACGTTGCACCAGCTGTATGGCGCATGTGTAGTAAATGCTGAATGTGCTGTATGTGCGATACGTGCTGTACATGTTGTATGTTGTATATGTTGTATACGTTGCATTGGCGTACATAGTATGTATGATGTTTCCGTGGTATGGATTGTTTCCGTTGCATATGATACATATGTTGTAGATTGAGGACAGGTCGTAGGTGCTGTATAGTTGTATATGTTGCGTTTGGTGTCTGTTGTATGTGTTGGATAGGTGGTGTATATGGTATATGTTGCAAATGTTGAATGTAATGTATACGGCGACTGTGGCGTATAGGTTGTATATGATGTATATGTTGTATATGTTGTATATGGTACATTCGTTGCGTATGGTGAAGGGGTGGCATATGTTGTATATGTTTCATACGGCGTAGCTGTTGTATATGTTGTATGTGGTGTATAGCTTGCAAATGTTGAATACGTTGTAGACGGTATATGTGCATCTATGATAAGTGTGTACATGATATGTTGTCCATGTTGTGTGCGTTAAATGTGTTGCATGTGTTGTATATGGTGTCTATGATGTCAATGTTATGTCTATGTTGAATGTGTTGAATGTGGTGTATGGTGTGGAAATGTTGTATATGTGATATAGTGTGTTTATGTTGTACATGATGTATATGCTGGAACTAATGTATAGATTGTATAGGTTGCCATTGTTGTATATGCTGTATATGGTGCATATCATGTACATGTTGTATACCGTGTACGTGATGATGCATATGCTGTACACGCAACGCATGTTGAATATGTTGTATATTGTGTATATGTTGCATGTGATGAGAACGTTATATGTTTTGTATGTGCTGCGTGGACTCTGAAGTGACATGAGGGCTGTGCATCCAGCATGTGTTGTATATGTTGCATACTGTATGAGATGTATGTATTGTATATGTCGTAAAAGAAGCGTATCTTGTGTATGCTGTACAAGTTCTCTGTGTTGTGGATGGTGTACATGATTGCTATGCTGTTTACGTTGTGAAAGATGTATATGACGTAGATGGTGTATGAGGTATGAATGTTGTATGTGCCGTATACAGCGTAAATGTTGCATGTGATGTAGGTGATGTATGTGATGTCTGAGTTGTGTAACGTGTAGATTGTGAATATGGCGTATATGTTGTATATGAAGTGTATGGTGTGTATGTTGTGTTGTATACACTGTATGTGTTGAATAGATTGCATGTCTTGTGGGTTGTATATGGTGTATATATTGTATATGATGTACACGATGTGCCCGGTGTATGCCGTATGTCCCGCATGTGATATATATATATATATAAGTATGCTGTAATTGCTGTAAGTGTTACATATGTCGCAAATATTGCATGTGTTGTGTGTTGAATATGATGTATCTGATCTATTTGATGTACGAATTAGATATGTTGTTGCATTTGTTGGGTATGATGTATATGTTGTATACGGTGTACATGTTGTAGCGGTTGTATATGTTGTGTATGTTGCAAGTGTTTATGCGTTGCAAATGTTGAATACGGTGTGACATGTCATGTATGTTGTACATAATGTATGTAATGCATGTGATGTATATGTTGTGCGTGGTGCATACATTGCATGTAATGTAATTGTTGAGCGGTGTAGTGTATATGGTACACAGTATGTATAGTATGCGTATGTTGTATATGTTGCATATGGTGAATATATCGTGTACATGGTGAATAAGTTGTATATGTTGCATGTGTTCCATATGTTGTATATGTTCTGTATGACGTACATGTTGTAAATGTGGTATAGTTTGTATGCGCTGTATGTGCTCGATATGTTGTTTGTGTTGCATATTGTCTCGGCATCAGAGCCTGATGAGCATATGCAACCATCCATCGGCGTGAGGCTCGAACCCGCTGAGGAAGCGAGGATACAGGCAGTGCTGCCCAAAATGCTGCCCAAGGTAACGAAAAGACCATCATTCCCGTTCTGTACGTTTCACATCTTACACAACAGCCATATCCAGCGATGAAGCTGGCCCCTGTGGCTCGGCAGGTGAACCCCCACCAGGGAGGACTGCGGCCTGGCGCGATCGGCCACCGTTGTTGGCCCCTGCGTCTGGGCTGATTGCTGGGCGCGGATCCCAGTCAGCCCGTGACCGTTCGCGCTCCCCTGCGGCGCCTGCGGCGGCAAACGACGGCGAGCGCCATTCCCCACACAGTGAGCTTGCAAAGCTGAAGGCCCGTGTGGAGACGGAATTGACATATTTCGTGCCGCAGGACGTCCTCAAGAAAATCCGCAAAGCTACAAACGACTTGAAGGCACACATCGACAGCCTGCAGAGGGTCAACGAGCGGACCGAGTCACCGAAGGCGGACATTGCCAAGTTGGAGGGCGGCCACTTCCCTCCAGGTTGCCGCCCGTTCATTATGTCGTACGAGTCGCCCTTGTTGGACACATCCCGCGTGGACCAGCTCGAGATGAGGCTGGACTTGACGGGGAAGACGGTGCGCGATGCCAAAAGAGCAGCACACGGTTACCATATGGTGGCCCAGAAGAAGCTCGATCTGATCTTCGTGGCTCGGCGACAGCGCGAAGAACTCCGTCGCCCGACGCGG
The DNA here is from genome assembly GCA_963575745.1 of Prorocentrum cordatum. Classification (NCBI taxonomy): domain Eukaryota; class Dinophyceae; order Prorocentrales; family Prorocentraceae; genus Prorocentrum; species Prorocentrum cordatum. Next base: position 68,145 of record CAUYUJ010002778.1, on the reverse strand, counting down.
AAGGACCATCATTTCGTGCAGCAGTGCGCTGCATCTGTCACCTCGCACACCGATGAGTCCACTGCAGCTCTGGACTTCTGCTGCTTCCATCGTACAAATAATTTCGAGCACCCAGAAAAATATCGAAACAATGTCGAACGAGTATCGCCTCCCAGAGCCCGACACGTGAAAACCCTCCAATTTCGGTGCGTTCTGGGTGCTCCAAAATCTTTCTGGTGATTCAGGCTAAAGAACGTCGGAACATCATGACTCTGGACCTTGATCTGGAAGCAGGCGTGGATTCAGAGGCCGGCCTTCTCGATGCTGGCGCGTCCGTACTGCAAATCACGGCCAAGGCGAACGTCCTCGACGCGACGGCGGTCGCCCACGCCGCCGCCGCCGAGGCCCGCTCGAAGGAAGAGCGGGCCAGGGAGGCGCACCGCGAGAACAAGCTGGTCCAGGAGCTGATCACCACGCAGCCTGCCGGTCCCTTCAACATGGCCGCCGAGTCCCGGCTTGCCCAGCGCGAGGCGGGCAAGGGCCCCGGCCCGCGCCAGACACGATCCCTACATGCTGCTCCGTTGTTCTCTGGCGCTGTGAGCGGCACTGGCGCCGTCCAGAGGGAGGATGCCGAGGCCATTGCGCCGTCAAAAAGCGGCGCGTCCCCGCCCGTCAAGGGCGGGGGCAAGGGCTCAGGCAAAGGCAAGCAGCCAGGAGGCAAGCAGCAAGGCAATTCGAAGGGAAAGAGGGGAAAGGCAAAGGCAAAGGGTTAGGTCGGGCATGTCCCCCTGCAGGCGGATCTTGGATGGAAAGCACAACCAAAAAATGCCCAGAAAATACCCACAACTACTAAAACCAAATCGTCCCCAGACTATTTTTGCTATTTTTGAGTATTCCTCCTGCAGGGGGACAGGCTCAGCCTGGCTTAAGCAAAGGGGCAGGCGGCAAGTCGAAGGGCAAGGCGAAGTCCAAACCCTCGGCGAAGGGCTCCGGCAAGGGCTTCGGCAAGGGCACCGCCAGGGGGGGGCCAAAGGCAAGAAGTCTGGCAAGAGCAAGAAGGGCGCCGCCCCCGAGCGTTACGACACGTCGGCATGTGGAGGGCGCGGAAGCTGGAGAGAGTATCGAATTGAGAGTCGCGTCGCCGGCTGAGGAGGAGGAGTGAAAGGAGCCACGAGAGCGTGCTTGCTATTTCAACTCCTTTCTTGCTATGCCATGCCCGTATACATGTACCATCCCGAGTCTAGCTCCGTTTCGGTACCGTCCGATTGCACCCTTGCGTGGCCAGTCAGATTTCTTCTCACTATGTTGCACCGATAACACAGATTTGCATGTCAGCGTAGGCCTGATTTGTCACAAGTATCTCTTGCTTTGTGAAACTGGGAGCAGAAGGTCCGGTGGCGGTATCATTTCTCTTCGCGCACAGGGAGCGCCGACAACCCATACATGCACTTGTTGTCCAAGCGCTCTACCACGCGTGAGTGCCCTGTTGAGCTCCCTGTGTTTGCGCAGTCCGTGTTGGATGCTGTAAGGCGTGATGAGTGGAAGGCATGCTTGGTCCACAGCAGACGTTATTCGAATGTTGTACATGCTGCGGTTAAGTTCGCCATCACATTGCTTCGCATCGGAGACGTCGGCGCCCTCCCAACGGACAAAGACGCGGTTTTCTGTCTGTTGCAGAAGCTTGACTCGCATGATCGTTTAATCGTCTCTTGTCTGGGCCGTCGTACCACGAATACCCTGCCACGTTCGAGTTTGCCCGTGCCGTCACGTACAAATTGGTTGACAGTGTGAAGGAAGCGTGTGGCATACTAGAAGATGACGACGCCATGGCCCAGGCCTTGCTCTCCGATGTGAGTTTTGACCGATGCAGCGGAATCATATCCAGGATAGGGGCCACCGAAAAGACGCACAAGCCAGCCGGTAGACTTGCGCTTGTTGCATTGCAGTGGCCACGCTCCCATGGCTCCTGACATGCGTTGGGTCTCTGAGAAGTTGCTGACAGGCTTACGGTCCATCCCATTTCTGGCACGCGACATCCTTCATTTGTTGAGCATTATGTCATCTGTGCGCTTCCCAACAGGCAGCCACCTGGTGAAAATCGGTATTAAAGGTTATTTTATGAGCGGTGTCCACAGCGATCTTGTGCCTCACTCGTCTGCATTCTTGGATGGTGAGTTGATGGCTGCGTTCAAAGCGCTCTTGTCCACCACCCTCGATTGCTAATACGTGACTTGTGATACCTACCCAAACATCGTCTAGAAGGTTTTGGTCGGCTCCGGAATGCGACTCCAGTACAGCGGGGAAGTTTCGGATGCCGCCTATTTCAACCAAAACGAGCGTGACACTGTCGCGTGCCCATTGTTTTGCGCAACTCACGGGATAATCGCCTATGTACGGTACCGTAATGACATTTTACTTGTTCATTCTGGGTCCCGTGATAGACTGGATGAGTGCATCTAGGTGCTACGGGACCGCTCCACGGCGTTCAAACTTGAGGTGGAGAGCGTTGCGCGTAATGAGGTCCAGATGTACCGCGGACCTCAGTGACAGGACACACACGTCCTGGACCACAGGGTTCACATCAAAAGACCTTCATTGTGGCTCCCACAAAACGACCGCAGCATGCGTCCACCTCGCGTACATTCCGCTTGACCGATTGCGCACGTTAGAAGAGTTCGCCGCCTGCGTTCAGAATCCAAACACGCAGACGCGGAAGTATGTAATGTCTGCACGCTTCTAGCGCGATCCTCCCCTCATCTCGCGCTGATTCCCAAAACTCGTTCTGTAAATATCCCGCTTTGTCCTGCCGCTATTCTACGTATTCCAAGATTTCAATGGTAGGGTGCTGCCATCCAGCGGGTAGTGAACCAATATGTGAAACAATGGCGGTCGCTATGCCCTGAGTTGGCCTGTGGGAGTCGCGTGAGGGCTAGAGGACAAACACCTCGTGCAGAAGGTGAAGGCCCTCAAATCTTCGAATATGCCCGGCTACGGCCTCAAAGCAGTGCTGTGAATGTAATGGATGGTTGGTTGGGGTTGGCAGGTGGACTCGTATCTGTTGTGTCTGTCTCGGCACCCAAAACCTGATGAGCATATGCAGTCATCCATCGGCGTGAGGCTCGAACCCGCTAAGGAAACGAGGGTACAAGCCGTGTTACCCAAAGTGATGCCCGAGCCACCGGAAAACACATCGCTGCGCGCGAGTGCTGCTACAGTCCCGCCCCCAGGGATTCGGCAGTGAATCCATCGAGGCGAGTTGTTTGCATGCAAAGAGGCCTCGCTGGCCACAGTGGGTCGCGACGCACTGAAATTGTCTGCGTGGCGCGTGGGCCTGTCAACCTCAGAGCCAAGGCCCGCCGGAAGCCCGAGAAGGACCGAGATGCATGGCATATGATTTGCAAGCCGACGGAGAGCAGGGACGCTCAAGCGTTCAAGGTGAGGAGCCACGTCTCGGAGCCGGGAAGTTCCAGCCCTGACGGTCAAGCGACCGTCAGGGCTGGAACTTCCCAGGGGTGGGGAGCCACGTCCGCGCGCTTTTCGCTGCGAGCGAGCTGGCGGCCAAGTCGGCCGAGGTGTGCTCCCCCGAGGCTCAGATCCCACCTGGGACGGCCGAGCCTCTCGAGGAGCCAGCGGCGGAAGCGAGAGCCACTCGAAAGCGGCTGGGCTCCATCCCTGCCTGCATGTCCAGCTCGCTCGGAGCCGAGGGGGAGGCGGCGGCACCAGGGGCGGCAAGGCAGACCCTCGACCTGCCAGCCGCCCTCGGGGGCACCTCGCACCTGCCAGGAAGAGGGGACTCGGGCTGCCGTCGTCGTCGCCACTGGCACTGTCGTACCCGTGGCTCGGGACCCACCAGCAGGTGCAAGTCTGCAGGAATTGAGTGGCTCCGCGCGCCCTGCCAGGTCCCCAGGCTCGTGGCTCCTGCTGTCAGCGCCGCGCGTGGTGGGGCCCGTCAGCAGGGCGTCTCGGCGCACCCTTCTTACGCTATGCGGTGGTGGGAGGTGGGGGTGGGCGCTCGGAAGGAACTCATGTTTGTCTGCTCCAGATGCGGAGGCTCAGGTACTGATCGTTTCCGCTCGACTGGAAAACTTGCCAAAGAGTGCAAGCCCCCCACACGCACGGGGCTCGAATGTCTCAGGGCGTTGGAGAAAGGACGTGCCCCAGGCCACACCCAGCTGGCGAGGGAGATCAACGTCCTGAGGTGGTTGCGGAGGGAGCGCGAAGCGCAGAAACTGATCCAAAAGTCTCCACCTCCTCCTCCGCCTCCTGCTCCTCTTCCTCCTCGTCCTTTCCTCCTTCCCCTCCTCCTCCTCCTCCTCCTCCTCCTCCTCCTACTCCTCCTCGTCTTCCTCCTCCGCCCTCCCCCCCTCCCCCATTCCCTCCTGCCTCCGTCCCACCCCCCTCCATCCGGCGGCGGCCATGGAGAGCGGCGGCCGCTCGCGGCAGCGGCGGCGGAGCGGCGGCCGCTCGCTGATGCCTCCTGCGAGAAGGCCACGTCTGGCGCCGCCGCCGCGGCGGGGGCCGCCGCGGCGCCGGCCTCCCGCGGGGAGCTCGGGGGAGAACGGGGGGGGCCTCCTCCTCCTCCTCCTCCTCCTCCTCCTCCTCCTCCTCCTCCTCCTCCTCCTCCTCCTCCTCCTCCTGTTACTCATAATAATAATTACCCCAGTGCGACCCTCCCTAGAAGTTGGAGCCCCTAGGAAAGCAGCATTAGTTGCTGTGCTATGCTATGTTATGCTATGCCATGCTATGCTGCGCTACGCTATGCTATGCTAGGCTATGATATGCTGCGCTATGCTATGCTATGCTACGTCGTGCTATGATGTGCTAGCTATAATATGGCATGATTCGCTGTGCTATGCTAAGCTATGCTAGGTTATGCTATGATATGATATGCTAAGCTGCGCTATGCCATGCTATGATATGAGGTGCTATAATATGGTATGGTATACCATGATGTGCTATGAAATGCTATGCTATGATGTGATATGCTATGCTATGATATGCTGCGATGTGCTATGATATGCTATGGTATGATTGGCTATGTTGTGCTATGATATGCTATGTTAATGCAGCGCTGCGCTATGCTAAACTAAGCTAAGCTAAGCTAACCCTCTAGGCAGAGCCTAGGTAGGGAATTACACCCATGCTATGCTATGATATGCTATGCTGCGCTGTGCTGTGCTGTGCTGTGCTGCGCTATGTTATGCTGTGCTATTAGATGCTGCGCTATGCTATGCTATGCTGGGCTATGCTATGAGATGCTGTGCTCCGCTATGCTAAAGCTCAGCGAAGCTAATGTGAAGGTAAGCTAAGCTAAGATAAACCTGAGCTAAGATGAAGCTAAGCTAAGCTAAGATGAAGTAAGCTAAGCTAAGATGAGATAAGCAACGCTAAGCTAAGGGGACGTCACTGGGGGAACCGCGGGGCGGATCCTGGGGGAACAGCCCGGGGCGGGACCCACTGCCCGCCCCTTTAAGCATATAGAGTAAGAACCCTTCTAGGCAGAGCCTAGGTAGGGAATAATAATAATAATACGAATACTGCGAACAATAATAATAATGAGTATACTATAATATTATTAACAATGATAATACATACATATTAATAAAGACGACAATACTAATACTCGTCTTACGATGCGTGTTATGATCATTATTATCCGTGGTCATGTTAGTGTTCACACTATTCGCATTCGTATCATCTATATTGTTAGTTGCACGAGTCATGATAATCTTAGTAATGCTATTATTCAGCAGTATTCCGGTTATTACATTATGTGTTTGCATTATTCTGATTATTACAATTATGAATTCTAGTCGTGTTGCTATTACTTGTGATGTTGCTCATGCCAGTATGATTGTTAATATGGTTGTTCGTAAAATTGTTGTTTAGAATGAATATTGTTGTTATCAGCTTTCGCATTCGTAGTCGTAGTACTATTCTTAGTATGGTTGGACTTTTTCTTACTGTGAGCAGTATTCGTGTTCTTCTGTTGCAATTAATGTTATTATTCGTTCTCTTAATAATATTTTCGTAATACGATTAATGGCATTAGAATGATTAATCCTCTTACCACTATTGTTAATGTATTTTCTCGCGTTGGTATTCTTACTCTTACGTGTAATAAGATGTGTAGTCGTCTTCGTCTTCTTATGTTTCTTCCTCTTCCTCCTCCTCCTCCTCCAGCCTCCTCCTCCTCCTGGTCCTCCTCCATTTCTTTTCCTTAGAGGCAATCCCTCCTTGTCGCACCCCGAGGCCAATCGGCAGGGCGGGCCGGGCGTTTCGCCTGAGACTTCTTCACCATGTATGATCCTGGTGCTGAAAAAAAGCTGACAATTTCACGGGTGGGGGGCTGGCAGTTTTCAAAATGTGGCTCTCGCCTTGGCACCGCGCACATTAGTTCAAGAGTGTGCAAAACTTGAAGACCTTCACGGATTGAGGGCGGGTCGTTTTCAAAATGTGGTTTTCGCCTTGGCGCCGCGCACATTCGTTTTAAACAATTGCAAGAAGTTCACCGATTGAGGGCGGTTCGTTTTCAGAATGCGGTTATCGCTTCAGCACCGCGCACATTCCTGCGCCTTTTCATTATTGTTGACAAATGCCCGGAGATTCAAGAATTGAAGACGGGCGGTTTTCTAAGTGTGGCTCTCGCCTTAGCGCAGCGCGCATTCGTTTTAAATATGTGCAACAGAGTCACTGATTCTCATGGTTCGGGTACCAAATACGGTGTTTGAGATCGATGCTGGATTGTCAGGGCGCAACAGTTGAATTCATAATTCATTTGCGGTGATGGGATCCTAAGGTGTTCTGGTCTTTCGGCGCGCTTCAAGATGTTCACACTGTTGTCCCCCTGCGGGGCACCCCCCTCAGTGGAAATGATCCCTTGTAGGGGCCTACGAAGAGGGATCTTCGAGGGAGCGTGTATCCCGACGTCGTTGGTGAACCTTGGGTTTACACTGGTCCTCCTCCTCCTCCTCCTTTTCCTCCTCCTCCTCCCTCCGCCTCCTCCCTCGCATCCGCCTCCTCCTCCTCCTCCTCCTCCGCCTCCTCCTCCTCCTCCTCGATCATTTGTCTTTGTCATCTACCCCCCCTGTCGCACCCCCACACGTGTCGGCAGGATGTGCCAGGCGTTGTGCCCGAGACCCCCTCACGACTCATGATCCTGAAGCTTGAAACTTGGAACAGCTGGAGACATGGAGAGCGCATCGCACATTCCTAATAAAAAAGCGTCACTTGCACAACAAAAAAAGAAGGCCGGTTTCAAAAAAACGGCTCTCGCCGAAACGCCGTGCACACTGCCTTGAAGGCCCCACAAGCCCTTTGAGCGAAGGTGGTCTAACGACTTGTTGCTTCCCACTTCCAAGACCATCATCCCTCGAAGGAAGGTCCTTTTTCGCCCAAGATGGCTCCAAGACGGCTCCCGATGCTCCAAGGTGACCTCCAAGGCGGCTCAAGATAGCCGAAGAAGGTTCAAGATAGCTTCCGACATACCTCCAAAAGGCCAGACGCACATGACGGTTCCAAGTGCTCTCGGAAGCCCCCATCGAACCCCCCAAGAGGCCAACATCCTTCAAAAACCTACGGGAAATCAGTGATTTGTGCCGTCTCCCCTTTTCGTACCCGAGGCGCTTTTGAGGCCTCAAGAATGCCCCAAGATGGCCCAGGAGAGCCCCAAGGAGCTCAAGATGCCCCCACTACACGGCCCCAGGAACCCCAAGAGAGGCGAAAAAAAGGGCCCCAAGAGGCGACTTTGACGGCCCCCGGGGGGAGGGAAGGAAATTTAGGACCCCCCCGCCTTTGGATCGACGCCCTACAGGATGCCCCAAGAGGCCTTGAAGGGCCCCCACGCAGGCCGCATGATGGCCCAAAGACGGCCCCCAAAGCGCCCGAGAGCGCCCCAAGAGCGGCCCACGAGGGCCCCAAGAAGCGGTTTGCCTCGCCCTCCACTACTTCTCCTGATGCTTAGAGAACACCTCCTCGTCACACCCCGAAGACGATTCGGGGGGGGAGCGGGCCGGGCGTTTCGCCTGACTTCCTCACCGCGTACGATCCTGAAGTTTCAAATGATAGCAGCTTCTCGGATTGAGGGCGGCCTATTTTCAAATGGCCGAGAAGCCTTTAAACCTGAACCCCTTAAAGCCCTTAACCGATATGATCCTAAAACACTTAAGCCCTGAAACCCCTTAAGTCCTTGAATCCGTAAAAGCCCTTACACCCTGAAGCCCTCACGGCCCTAAACACACAAGCCCTTACCCCTTGAAACCCTTGAAAAAATCCTTAAGCCCTAAAGCCCTCAAGCCCTTGCATCGACCCCTCGACGTCGTCGGAATGGCATGAATATGGATTGGGCCATAAATGGGTCGAAATATCCAAGCGGCTTCGAGTAGAGCTAGTGGATACTTTTTACCCAATAAATCATTGAGCCAAGAAGCCCTCAAGCCCTTGAATCATTAAACACTCAAGCCCTAGCTCTTACGCCCTTAAGCCATTAAGACCTTAAGACTTTGAGCTGCTAAGTCCTTGAAATCTTTAATCTCGTGGAGCAACACCCTCGGACAAATCTTGTCTGGTATGTCCAAAGACTGTTATGTCTATTTGGTTCTAGAAGATGCACATCCACATTTGAACTCCACGTCATCGCACGCCGTTTTGGTACCATTCCAACCCGGGCAGCCATGCTGGCATCTGGGAGAAATGTGCACACGCAAGCAGCTCTTGTCTGGGGGGGCACCCTTGGCCGAGCCAGTTCGCAGGCTCCACGCCTCGGCCACAGATGCGGCCCGAAGGCAACGCTGACCGCGGAGGAGAGATGCGAGGTCACGGGATCGCCCCCTCAGGACCGGGGAAGCAAACCCCCGCGGCCTGCCAGCTCACCCCCCCAGCGTCGGTTCGATCCAGAACCCTCGTCGTGGCGGGGTTCCGGGACCAGCTGCGCATCGTTCTCCTCATCTCGGCGGGCCGACGACGCGCTCTGCAAAACAACCGAGGAGCTCGCAGCGGGCACGGGACGTCTGACCAGCTCGCGGTCGGCTCTCGCTGCGAAGAATACAAGGGCTGTATCCTCTTCCGCGACAAAATCATCATGCATCGCTGGTTGGGGCTGGGCTCGCTGGCAGCACCACTGGAGCTGCTAGTATAATCCCAATGTGATCCCGATGTGACGGCTGGATACAGCTCCAATAACATCCTATTGGGTCTCGATCGCGCTCTCACAGAATCCTACGAAAGTTCTATCCAGATGTGATAGGACCTACTAGGACTGGATCCAGCTCTACTCGAATCCCACAAAGGATCGATCCATGTCTCTTCGAACTATGGTGCTGGAGCTGGATCCAGCTCTAATACATCCCACTAGGATTCGATGCAACTTACATAGAATTGCACTATGGGCTGGAACCAGCTCTAACAGGGTCCTGCAATGGCTCGATCCTAATCTAACACATGGTATGGTTGTAGCCCTACTTGAATCCGAGGTGTCGATCCAGCCTTCGTACAAACCCTAACCAAGGCTCAATCTAGCCTTCATACAAACGCTTGATGCAAACCCTTACACACACACCACACGGCGGTTCGACGAACCGGGGGGAAGGGGGGAGGGGGTTCGCCCCCACCCCCTCCCCCCGTTCGGGGCGGGACGCTGTCTTACCCCCCCCTCCTCCCCCTCACCCTGGTTCGAACCTGGGAGAGGGGGCTTGCCGGCAGCGGCAGAGAGCGCTTTTTCAAGTCGTCCAAGATCGGGCGGATCGAAGTGTGCCCCTTCCTCTCGTTGGAGGGGCAACGTTTCAGGAGGGGACTGGCTCCGGGGGGGGACACGGACCTGAAGTCGGCAATACACCGCCGATAGATCGGCGATAGGAACCGGAATACAGCTTGGAACCCCATGGAATCGTTTTTTCGAACGAGGCTGACCAGCGAAAGTCGCTATGGATGGGCCGAAGGGGCAACGATGCAAGGGTACCCTTGGGAAGGCTGCCCATCCTTACTATGCGGGTTTACCGCAGCGAACCTTCACGTTCCTGGGCAGGGCGGGCTATCAAGCCCCCACTGGCGATCCATAGGCGATTGGTCGATTGGGGGTCGATGCACCCCTCCCTGGTAATTTTCGGGCCATATCTCGGGCATCCGGCGGCTCCCAGCGAAAGGCTGCTGCTGGAAAGCATCCCGGAGATGCAGAACCGCCAAAGATCCGAATTATCCCCCCAAACGCTGCCCCTGACCCTCTCCCACTTCAGCTGCTCCTCCGAGCCTCCTCCCTGCACCTCTTCCCCAACGTTGCCCCTGGCCGTTGGGCGCGCCCGCAGATCCGAGGCTGGAGGCCTGGAAATGAGCATCGATACCAACACAGGGGGGTGCTGCCACCAGCTGAGGATGATCCTGGATGTTGGGCGCTCGTAATGATAGCTCTGTCATTGAGGGAGCGCCATCGCTGAGACCAGGATCCTACTCTTTCGATAAAGGCACAGCGCCGATATTGGTGTTGGCGTTTTTCGCGATAACAGCCGTACTGGCCGCTGCCGCCCCCGTTCCCCCCCCGCAGGACCTCCGAATTGTGTTGGCTGTTCCCAAACATTCCCAGACGGCGCCGGCACGAAACGTGAGGTTACCGGCCCTCTCCCCAATCCCCCCCCGCCGGCCCCGCCCGATATTGAAATGGAAAAAACGGGCCCCTCTCCCCCACAACGTTGCCATGTCCGGTGGGCGCGCGGGCAGGTCGGACGAGCATTGACTAACCGATTCCCACCTACCTCAGCAGATGGGTACATAGGCTGTTCGCTTCGCGTTGCAAGGGGCATATCCCCAACTGGGCCAGAGCGACCCTGGGCAAGAGTGACCTTTGGCGCGCGTTTTTTTCCAAACACAAGCGCGCAAGACGCTGCTACAGCATCGCGTTCGGTGGTCGGGGGACACCAGTGGGCCCGCACCAAATGCCACTCCAGCGAAGGGCCAGTCTTAATGGGAGCAAGCGATCACAAAAGCAAAAATCTGGGGCAGACATTTACAGAAATGGCGTCGCTGGCCTTCCTGCCCCCGCGGTAGCGGGGGGGGGCGGGGCAGGCAGACGGAGGGCGGCCAACCCCAGGTTGTCTGGAGGCCTGTGAGGGACCCCGACCTGGGCGGGCCAAAGCAGCCTGACCGACGACGGAGGACGGACCATCTCCGACTGCCTGGGAAGGGGCTGACGATTCGAAGCCGCAGGGGCGGACAATTCGAGGCTGCGGGTCAACCCGCGGCCCGCCCTGCGTAGCAAGCACAGATTCTGATCCACAATTCAGGGCGGGGAGAAACAATTCCGAGACGGACAGGGCAAAGCAGCCTGACCGACGGAAGGCGGACCATCCCTGGCTGTCCGGGAAGGACCCCGCGGGCTGACAATTCGAAGCCGCAGGGGCGGACAATTCGAGGCCGCGGGGCTGCCTGCGGCCAGCCCTGCGTGGAAAGCTGAAAATCAGATCCGCCGCGCCGCCTTTACACGACGACCTCGAACGCCGGCCCTGCGCGGAGGGCAGACGTTCTGCGCCGCCTTTGAATAACGACCTCCTCCTCCTCCACCTCCTCCTCCTCCACCTCCTCCTCCTCCTCCTCCTCCTCCTCCTCCCTTTTCCTCCTCCTCCTCCTCCTCCAACTCCTCCTCCTCCGCCTCCTCCTCCTCCTCCTCCTCCTCTTTCTCCTGCCCTTCCCCCTCTCCTCCCAATCGCCGCGGCCGTCCGCAGAGACGACAGTTCGGAAGTCTTTGGGGCTCGTGCCTTCCTCAGGGAAGGCAGGGAGAGGGGGGGGGCGAGGGGACGGGCAGCAAGGAAGGAGTGCAGGAGGGTAGGAGGTAGGAAAGGGGAAGGGAGGGAGGCAGCGGGGGGAGCGGGGGGGTCCACCTGCGACCGTGCGCGCGCTGCGTCTGCTGCGTTCCACCTCTTCGACAACGCCCTCCCTTACCTACCCCCTATCCCTCCTCTCTCCGCAATCCGCGCCTCCGCCGCCGCGGATGATCAAACGAACTCAGGGGAGCGAGTAGAAGTCAGTTCCCGCGCGACGGCAGAAAAATGCGGGGGGGGAGGGCAGACGATCAAACAATCAATTTCCGGCGGCTGAATTCTATTGTCTGCCCCACTTATTCATTTTGGCCCCCCAGAGGGGGGGGGGGCGTTTTTCTTTGCATCGTGTGCCCCCATTACGTCTAGTCGAGGATGGTGGGGATCAAGATGAGGACGGGGTCAGGTCGGGCATGTCCTCCTTCAGGCGGATTTTGGAGAAGCAAAAAGTCAAACAATATTCAGAAATAGACAAAAGAGCACAAAAATTCGCCCCTATAAACTATGTGTTACCATTCTCGACCAGTCATCGTGTAGCGGGACATGCCCGACTTAAGTTGGCGGCGAGCGAGGGGGGGAAGTGAGAAGGAGAAGGCCTTCTCAGGAAGCGGCGGGACTTCTCAGAAGCCATCGCGCCTGCTGAGATAAGTTTTCCGTGTTTTCGGGAAAGACTTCCGAGCCTTCTGAGAAGGCCCTCTCCTTTTCACTTCCCCCCCTCGCTCGCCGCCGGGTGTGGTTTTGGGTCATAACTCGGGTCTCCGGGGGCCGTTCGGGACGATCCAGGCACCCCCAGAACGCCCCTCGGCGAGGCGCAGCTGCTGTCAGGCACCCCAAGGCTGGGAAACCGCCGAGAACCTACAAAAACGCCCGAAAACCTCGAACCTCGAACCGCAAACCCGAAACTCCCCCCCCCCCCCGCTCGCTCAAACGATGCTGCGGAGAGGGGCGGCACCGCCTCCTCGCCCGCGGCGGGCGGCACGGCGTCCTGCGCGCGCGGGGACGCAGCGCGCCGTTCAGGGACCTCCTGACCCGGGTCAATCCAGACCCGGGTCAGTCGGGCATCGCAGGATGCTGTAGAGTCTTGCCAGATCCTGAACCCAAACCCGGGTCAACGCAAAGGATCCTGCCAGATCCTGCAGGATCCTGCACCCAAGCCGGAGTCAATGCAACCCTGGCCCTGCAGGATCCTGCAAGATCGGGCGCTCTGGCCGACCCCCGTTTGCATCCACCCCCGTCTCTTGAGCCCCGAGCCCTCGGGGGCGCGCTGCCGCCGTCTCCTGCCCAGGGCAGCCGCCCCCAGGGGCGGCCAGGGGGGTGCAGCACGACAAGGCTGGTGGGCCTGTTTTCCACCACCACCACCAGAAGTAGGAGGGGGAGGGGGTCCTCCTCCTCCACCTCCTCCTCCTCCCCATCCTCATCCTCATCATCAACATCCTCATCCTCATCCTCATCCTCATCCTCATCCTCATCCTCATCCTCATCCTCATCATCATCATCATCATCAGCATCATCATCATCGTCATCATCATCAGCGGCATCAGCATCATCAGCATCATCATCATAATCATCAGCATCAGCATCATCAACAGCCGCATCATCATCAGCGGCAGCATCATCATTCGCAGCAGCATCATCATCGTCACCATCATCAGCATCATCAGCATCATTAGCATCATCATCAGCAGCAGCATCATCATCATCAGCAGCAACAGCATCCCCATCCTCATCCTCATCCTCTTCCTCCAACGTATGGTGGTGGTGGTGGAAAACAGGCCCATCAGAGGCTCGTGAGCCCGGCATGTCTCTCTGCAGGAGGAACAGGTTCGAGGATGGTACAGACATAATATGGCGACGATGTGGGCAGGACACGCGAGAGGACACAAGACCCCTCCGAGCGCCACATTGCCATAGGAACGCAGGAGGCATAGGTCGCAACCACAAGACACCTATGAATCAGTGCCGACTGTAGGGGGACATGCCCGACCGCAGACGAGGCCACGGTCACGAGCGGCGCACATGTCCGCACCCGCGCGGCCTGGCGGTCCGTCGGCGGCGCGCCCAGGGAGGAAGGCGGAGAGACGCCGCGCCGCCTTCTGAGGCCTTCACTCCCTCTCGCTTCCAAGGACGGCGGCCCCCGAGGCCGCGAGGCCAGCCTCGCGCCACGAGCGCTCGCGGGGGGGTCTCGAGCGCGAAAGATACCCGTACCCTTACCTAGACAGGGTGGCAAGGGGCCGGGGGAGCGGTCCGTCGCAGCTGACGGCGGCTGCACAAGTGTAGAAACGACAGCCGATCGAGCATTACAGACCGCTGTCTTCTCGGGGCGCACGTTAGCACCGATCGCACGTGCGTTCGAATCGGCGGAGTGCCCGACCCTGCGTCGGTTGTTGTCGATGTAGACCAGCTGCTGCGGAGGCGCGCCCCCAGACACACATCCGGGCGTTGAGGAGTCAACGCGCACTCGGGGGCGCATGCGAGCAACTCTGGCGCGAATGTCATTGCGCGACAAACGCCCTATCGCGAATTGCTCGGCGCAGAGACATCGCGAATCTGTGCCCTGGGCGAGGTCGCCAGAGGCCGCCCCCCTTGGACAGCCATCTGCGGATCACCCCAGCTAGGTACGGTTGCCCCATGAAAACAAAAAACATACCCGTACCTAGCCGGGGTGCCGCAGCTCACCCCAGCTAGGTCCGGGTATGTTGCGGTGGTTTCAGGCAGGTCCCCGTACCTAGCCGAGGTGGCGGCACGCCCAAAACGCTCTCGAGCACATATCATGCCCTCCAGAGCCGTCCCCGACGTGGCCGCTGCGGCCCCCTGGGGGCGCGACATTGCAACGTCGTTCCTCAGGGCAGGCCCAGACGCATTGGTTGCCAGGATAGCGAGGAAATGCAACTCTTTATCGATTGGGACAGGCGCCGCCACATATGGGCGGCTTTGAACCGCGCACGCACCACGATGCCCCGAGACGTCCCTAACAAAAACCAGCGGTTGTCGCTGCAATCAGACACCCAACCATCGAGCGCGCCGTTGCGTCTTGACGCGCGGAAGCTGCACTGGCGCGCGCGGGGCAAGCTGACCGGGCACAATAGCAAGCGCCCAGTCCCCCGGACGGCCCATCTCACCTTGGCTGGCCCCGGGTACGGGTATCTTTCGGACCAATGAGGGGGGGGGGGGGGAATCCATAGGGAGAAAGCTCTAGCTCCAGCTCGAATGGGACAGCAAGCCGACGACCCGCTGGGATCACCAACCTGGGGCGGGAATCTCATAGCTCGCGAGGAGGCACATGGGCTCGGGCATAGACAGAGCCCCCTTTCGCAAAAAGCGTGGTGTCGTGAGAACGACACTGGGTCCAAACCTGGCGGGCGCAGGCCTGGAAAGCGACGGCCGCGGCGCCCTCTCGAGAACCGACAGCGGCCAATCCACTGATCGACGTGTCAGGGTGGGAGGTCTGTCCACCCCCGAACTTCCCCTTTCGGCTTTGGACGCCCGAAATGGGTACGGAAAAAATGGGTACGATGCCCAACAGCAAATGTTGTCCCAAACCAACAGCGGCCGCTGTTGGGCAGGCGGCCTTCCGTCTCAAATGGACACAGGCCGCGGCGGCGCGGACAGCGAGTCCTGTTCAAAATGAACAGGAACTGCAGTTGGGCATTGTACCCATTCTTCCCGTACCCATGTCGTTCGTGCAGATCGTCGCGCCCCCGAGTCTGGACTCCGGGGCGCGACCCTGCGAAGACGCGGTCGCACGGCTGCGCTCCGCGCGGGGGGGGGGCCTCCGCGGAGCAAAAAAAAAACGCCCCGCAGCCGCGGGGGGTCACGGCCCGGGGGCCCGCAGCCCGCGAGGCGGCGGCTAAGGCTGGAAATTCCTTCGCCCGCGACCACGCCTGGGGCACAGTCGGACCCGAGCAGGTCGCGGGGACTCTCTGGGATCCCGCCGTTCTGAGATCTGGCGCGCGAGAGAGGCAGAGCGCGGAGGCTTGGCGAAGAGCCCGGGGGGGGGGGGAATGAGAGGGGGCAGGCCTTCTCGAAGGCGAGGGGGGGCTTCTCAGAAGCCCTCCGGCCTGCTGAGAAGCCGACCCCCCGCTGCCTTCGGCGAAGGCTCAGGAGAGTTCTCGGAAGGCCCGCCCCCTCTGACTCAGCGTTAGGTCGGGCGTGTCCCCCTATAGGCGGATTTTGGACGAAAAATGAAACACATGCAAAAAGTATGCAAAAAAAACTAAACATAGTCCAACAATCGTCCCAAGACTATGTTTGAACTATCTTTGGGCACTCCTCCTGTCGGGGGACAGGCCCGACTCAAAATCTAGCCCCTGAGCTCGATATTCGGGTCGAGCTGGGGGACCTCTGGTCGGGCTGGGGGGCGCCCAGGTCTGGCAGAACCAGCCCTGCCCAACGAACCCAGAGCGGATTTGGATGCCCGAAATGGGTACGGCTGGTTCGCGTCGTGTCGACCCAGGCGTTGGTTTCTAACACCGCGGGGATCGTTCAACCTTGAACGATCGGCCGCTGCCGCAACGTCCGATCGTTCAACATCGATCGATTCTGGGTCGCCGGCGGCGTTCAACCTTGAACGCCCGCGCTGGGGTCGCCGCGGGTCGACACGACGCGAACCTACCGTACTCAGGATTTCGTCAGAAAGGGGGGGTCACATTGGGGGGATCTGATTTGAGCTGTCTTGGAGGGCTCCAGTGGGGTCTGGAAGGCCGTCCTTTATTGGCTGGTCGGGGGGGTCTAAGACTGCTCGTTTGGAAGCGGTGTGACCCTCTCCCTCATTTTGTGAACCTGGAACACGGGAAAAATGGGCACAGTCCCCAACGACAAATATTGTCCCAGACCACCAGCGACCGCTGTTGGGCAGGCGGCCTTCTGTCTCGAATGCACACGGTCCGCGGCGACGCCGACAGCCAGTCCAGCTCCAACTGGACAAGAACTGCTGGTGGCTTTTGTGCCCACTATTTCCGTACAGTCGGACCGAAACCAGAAGAGTATCCTGCAAGCACGCGATGCCCTCCGCAGGTCAAAAACGAAGAGCAGTCGAGGGCACCCTTCCCAGGGTGCACAAGAACATCCAACAAGCACGAAGAGCGCTGGGGTACCCTCGCCGAACCGACCTCGATCTCACGCCTCGGTCCGACTGTACCCATGTCGATCGTCCCGAAGAAAAAAAAACGATTGTCCGACGCACCCACAAGCGGAGGTCAGGAGGAGCGCACCGCACGCCTGCGGGCAAGGGCGGAAGCGCACTCCTGCCATCCGCGGCGGGCGCACCCGCCGCAAGCTCGAGGCGCACCAGTCCAACCAGCAACTCCCCCCTCCCTGGTCCCCTCAACCTCCTCCAGGGAAGGTGAAGAAGGAAGCCGAGGGAGAATGATGAGGAGGACGAGGAGGCAGGAGGAAGGATGAGGAGGAGAAGGACGAGGAGGAGGAGGGAGGAGGAGGAGGAGGAGGAGGAGGAAGAAGGAGGAGTAACGAGGAGGAGGAGGGGGGAGGAGGAGGAGGGGAGGAGGAGGAGGGGGAGGATGAGGAGGAGGAGGAGGAGGAGGAGGAGGAGGAGGAGAGGAGGAGAGGAGGAGGAGGGAGGAGGAGGGAGGAGGAGGAGGAGGAGGAGGAGGAGGAGGAGGAGGAGGAGGAGGAGGAGGGAGGAGGAGGGAGGAGAAGGGAGGAGGAGGAAGAGGAGGAGCAAAAAAAAATAGGGATGTGGAGGGAGGAGGAGGAGGAGGAGGAGGAAGGAGGAGGAGGAGGAGGAGGAGGAGGAAGAGGAGGAAGAGGAGGGAGGAGGGTGTTGTGTTGGCGGGGCGGGGGGCTGCAGTAGCAACAGCAGCAGCAGCAGCAGCAGCAGCAAGCAGCCACAGGCCTCGCGGGAGCGCGAACGAGGGCCGACGGGCACCTTCCAGGTGGGGTGAAGCAAAAGGGAAGGGCGAGTGCCTCCGTCGAGAAAAATACAAATCACACGTGATACACATTTGAAGCAGGAGCGGACCCTGGACCGAACCTTCACAGGCCTCATCGTCATCCCCGGATGCTGGTAGGACTTCCAGGTTCTTGAATGCGTGGTCGAGTGCGCATGGGCCGAAAGGAACGGATCTCAGGCCGCATCCCGCACACAGAAACTCCGCCCCGCTGCGCGGGTGGCGACATTACCACTGCTTACGCAGGAGGCCCCAGGCAACCGACCCACGCGGGCAGTTTCCGTGGAAGGAGGAGGTATGACGAGGAGGAGGAGGAGGAGGAGGAGGGAGGAGGAGGAAGAGGAGGGGGCGGAGGGAGAGGGGAGGGGGAGGGGGAGGGGGAGGGGAGGGGGAGGGGAAGGGGAGGGGGAGGGCAGGGGGGAGGGAAGGGGGAGGTGACGGGACGGGGAAGGGGAGGGGGGGCACAAGCTCGCGGAGGAGGAGGGGGAGGAGGAGGAGGAGAAGAGGAGGAGGAGAAGGAGGAGGAGGCAGAGGAGGAGGAGGAGGAGGAGGAGGAGGAAGGAGCAGGAGGAGGAGGAGGAGGAAAAGGAGAGGAGGAGGAAAAGGAGGAGGAGGAGGATCACTGACCAAACTGCCAGGTCAGCGAGCGGGCCGCCAATGAACAGTCCCGCGAGTGCGCTTGGCGCAATGAGGAACTGCCAATGGGGGACACCCATTGCTTGGGGAAGCCCCAACTCGCAGCCTGGTAAAGGGGGTTGCTAACGAGGGCCCGCCCTGGCTAGCAGCCCCAAATCGAAAGCACTGTGCCCGGCGAGGTGGATGAGCAAAGGAGAGGGCCTGCGTTGAAAACGCCTGCTTCCTCTCGTGAAGGGACAAGTGGGGGAGGGGAGGTGAGGAGGAAAGGGCCTGCGTTGAAAACGCCGGCTCCCTCTCGTGTCATGGAGGCCGGCTCCCTCTCGTGGAGAGCGGCTCCCTCTCGTGGAGGGCGGCTCCCTCTCGTAGAGAGCGGCGCCCTCTCCTGGAGAGCGGCTCCCTCTCGTGGAGGGCGGCTCCCTCTCGTGGAAGGCAGCTCCCTCTCTTGGGAGGGCGGCTCCCTCTCGTGGAGGGCGGCTACCTCTCGCGGAGGGCGGCTCCCTCTCGTGGAGGGCGGCTCCCTCTCGTGGAGGGCGGCAAGAGAAAGAGGCGGAGCGGGTCAGAAATGGAGATCGGTGGGGGAGCGGGCGAGAGAAGTGGAAGGGAAAGGGTTGAGGGGGCTGCCGAGAGTGAGGGGGAGGAAACTTCGCCCCAGTCCACGCTTGGACACAACACTTCCCTATTCTCTTGGCGTGGCTGGGGAAAGGCATTCGCCCCAGCCCACGCTCGGTCGAAAAGGTGGAAGGCACACCCACCAACAGCCATA
>CAUYUJ010002778.1:0-48960 GCA_963575745.1 Prorocentrum cordatum | reverse complement strand
GCAGGAGGAGGAGGACTCAACGTCTGATGCCACTCATCTCTGGCCAGGCCTCCAGCACCACGATGAGGACCCCGAGAGCACAAGAGCGAGGACGGAGGGGGGGAGGACGAAAAAGAGAGGAGGGAGGAGGAGGAGGAGGAGGAGGAGGAGGAGGAGGGAAGAGGAGAAGGAGGAGGAGGAGGAAGAGGAAGAGGACAAAGGAGAGAGGTGGAGGTGGAGGAGAGGGCAAAAGGGGCGGAAGGAAAGGGAGGAGGCGACGGGGGATGGAGGAGGACGGAAGGAGGACGGCTGGAGGGACCAAAAGGTTGGCATGTACCTCTGGCAAAATGGAAAAACGTTGGCGTCCGTTCAGATCGGCTCTCACAGCGAAACAACTCTCTTCACACCGTCATCAAAGGAACCAATTCAGAAACCCCCTGCTGGACAACACCAAGGCCGGGAATGTTAGCCATCGTGGACCCCAAATAGTGGCATCGTGCACCTTGCCTGTCCAAGTTATGTAGCGCAAGCTGGATGTTGCAAGCTATGAGGTGCAAGCTATGTGGAGCAAGCAACGTGGTGGAGGCTATGTGGTGCAAGCTCTTGTGGTGCAGGCCTTTGGGTGCAAGCTGTGTGGCGCAATATGCGTGCGTGTGTGTTGAAATACATGTGCGCTGTAAGGTACGTGGCGAAAGCAATGCGCTGCAGGCTGAGTGGTGTAAGCTACGTGGTGTGAGCTATGTGGTGTGTAAACTACAGTCATGGGTTCGACCACAAGACACCGTCCACAAGAAACCCAACCCTGAGACCCCAGGACGTCCACTGATGCTTGGCGTGTGGGAACGTCACGCTTTCCACAGCAGAACCATCGAAACCGAAAAAAACCAGGGCATCCTGGGAGGCAAACCAGGAGAGCCCAGAATCGAATCGACAAGCCGGATCGGCGATCGACAGAAATCGCATCGACGGAAGTCGACTGCCGAGTCGGGAGAAGCCGACTCGGCAGACATCGGCAAGCTGGCAGGCCTCCACCGAGAGATCGGATCCCGGATCGGGGTCCGAAATCGAGTCGAGTCGACACCGGAGACCGTCGAGGCCGAAGCGCATCGGCTCGGAGGAGTCGGCGCGAGGCCCGCGAGCAGGGGCGCCTCTCGGCACGGGCCGCCACCGCGCGTGGTGCGCAAGGGGCAGGAGCGGGAGGCACGGCGGCCGCCGGGCCCGCAGGCGGGCCTGCCGTCGGGGAACAAACCAAAAGCGTGACGGCGGCGACGAGCGGGCACGGCGGCCGCCGCGCCCACAGGCGGGCCTGGGCCCTCGGGATCGAGGCAAGAGCCCCCCCCCCTCACAGTAGTGGGGCTCGACCACAGGAGACCTTCCACCAGAGGCCCGACCCTGAGACCCACAGGAGGTCCACTGATTTTCTGGCGTCACGCTGCGCACAGCAGAACCATCGAAACCCGAGAGACCCAGGGCACCCCCCCTCACAATAAGAGGCTGGACCACAGGAGGCCGTCCACCAGAGGCCCAACCCGGAGACCCCAAAACGTCCACCGAGTTTCTGGCGTGGGGGGGCGTCACGCTGTCCACAGCAGAAGCCATCGAGACCCGAGGAACCCAGGGCACACCCTGGAGGCAGGCAGGTCGCTTCTTGGCATGGGCTTCCGCTGTACGTGCAAGCACTGGCTGAGGGATCACCACACCTGCTTAGCCAGCTCTGTGCCCAGGATGAAGTGCACGGTGCGGGCGAGGCAATGGCATACGGCGACGGCGACGCGAAAAATTAAACACACCATGCAAAATGGTCCCAAACGGATGCCCAGACTCCCGCCAGTCCTTTGGGGCGTGAGTGGTTCAGCGGGCGTCCTCTCCCAACCCCCCTTCTTCCCCTTCGGGGAGAAGTTTACCAATGCTCCCTATTAATAAACACCCCCTCCCTAAGGCGACCAGCAGCCAACCAGGACCAATGCAACCCCCCTTTCCCTGCGAACCAACAAACCATAGGAAGCACGCTTTGGGGCAAAAGCTTGGGTCCTGCTCTTGGGCCGCCCCGCGAACACTTTGGATTATGTGTTGACAGAGGCGGTGGGGGTGCGCTCATATCGCCTGCTTTACGCAAGGCCACCGTCCCTGTCAAAAGCAATACTACATGCGCTTCGCGGCTGAATCTGGACCATGCGCGGCCACCCCATGATCACTGTCCACTGGTGTCTGACAATGACCGCGCAGGCCCACCAGACACCATGATAGCCTCCCCGCCGCGATTATGCATTGGATGTCGACAAGGATGGTGGGGGGCCGACATGTTTTCTGATGTGTGCTGTCACGTGCGCGGGCGCACCTGGCATACTCTGCGCGTGCCCTGGATGTGGCGCACCTGGCGCGGCTGGACCATGCGGCACATATGGCGAACATGGAGCACGTGGCACATCTGGCGCGCGATGCGTGCCTGGCACGCTTGGGCCCTGGACGTGTGGCGCACCTCGCCCCATCGCGCACATGGGGCCTGCATTGGTTCCCAATAGCTGCCCGTCAAGAGACGACCGTTGAACATGCTGAGGCCTGGGTGCTACTTACGTGACGGGAGGGCGGGTGGGAGTTCGAGAGACAGCTTGCGGGCAGGGAAGGTGCCTTGACTCCTCCCCCATACCCCCTGCCCCTGGGTCTGGAGGGGGGGAGGTATCGCGACCCATTGGAGCGTCCAACAAAGCCTCGGCGAAAGGCAAACACCATTTACGTCACTAAGGTGGTGGGCACAAGTTGGCCTCCTGGGGAGGGGACCCGAAGTGAATGCCCCAAGAGGGGCCCAACAGGTGCCCGGGATGCCCCAGGCAGCCCCCAAGACGTCCCCAAGAAGCTCCCGAGAGACCCCCTCAGAAGCCTCAAGAGGTCCCCCTGAGGCATCCGAAGACGCTCCAGGAGGCGCCCAAGGCCGCCAAGAGGCCCCCAAGACGCCCCAAGAGGACTCAAAGAAGCTCTCAAGAGACATGCGGAGAGACTTCGAGAGGCATCCAAGAAGACTCTGGCCGTTTCTGCTCACCCTCCTCCTCCTCCTCCTCCTCCTCCTCCTCCTCCTCCTCCTCCTCCTCTTCCTCATCCGCCTATTCCTCTTCCTCCCTCCTCCCTCCTCCCTCTCCCCCTTTCCCTTCTCCTCTTGCTCCGAGTCCTCCTCGGGGTACGACGTCTGTCCGAACCCTCTATTCCACTTCAGGCTCTTCCACATCCCTGATTAGGGCAACTCGTCTGGGCGTCGTGTCTTGATGGGCTGGTGGGCTTACGCGAAGCGTCTAGAATTGACGAGCTCTGCGAACGGATCTTAAACTGATTGCCTCCCCCAGCCCTCCTCCAGCCCACCACCTCCTCCTCCTCCTCCTCCTCCTCCTCCTCCTCCTCCTCCTCCTCCTCCTCCTCCTCCTCCTCCGTCTCATCTTCCGTCTCATCCTCCACCTCCCCTTCCTCCTCCGTTTCCGCCTCCGTCTCCCCATCCCCCGTCCCCCTCTTCCCCCCGGTTCTTCCGCTCTCCGACCTCCTCCTCCTCCTCCTCCTCCTCCAACTCCTCTTCCTCCTCCCCCTTCTCCTCCTTAAACTCATTATCCTCCTCCTTCTGCTCCTGCAGCCCTTCTCCTTGTACCGCATTTCTCCCTCTCGAATCCCCAGACGTGTCGGTAGGACGGGCTGGGCGTTTCGCCCCAGATTCCCCCCACAGCGTATCATCCTGAGGCGTGAAGTGTGCAACAGTTTCACGGACGGAGGGTGGGTGGTGTTCAAGATGTGGCTCTCGACTAAGCGCCGCGCAAACCCGCTCGAACCATTTGCAATAGCTTCACGGATGGAGGGCGGCTGGGTTTTCGAATTTGGCTCTCGCCTGTTGCGCCGCGCAGACTCATCTTAAAAATGTGCACCAGCTGCAAAGATTCAAGGGCTTCTCGTGTTTGGTATGTGGCTCTCGCTTTACCACCGCGAAAGTTTGCAACAGTCTCAAGGATTCCCATGGTGGACACTGTCAAAACGCAACAGTCGGTGTTGAAGTGCTGGAAATGGATATCTGGCACGTCCGGACGCAACAGACAAGTTGATTTGCGGCGGTGAATGTCCAGACAGGGCGGTTGGTAGGACTCAAGATACTAGACGCTTGTCTTCCAATGGGGACATTTGCCGCAATGAGCAGATAACGCGTGTAAGCCCGATCCAAGACGGAATTTGGGAGAAAAATGTACTGCATCATCCGTGATGCGTTTGGGGTTTACACGTTTCCTCCTCCTCCTCCTCATCCTCCTCCCGCTGCTCCTCCTCCTGCTCCGCCTCCTACTCCCTATCCTCCTCCTCCTCCTCCTCCTCCTCACCTCCTCCTCCTCCTCCTCCCCCTCCTCCTCCTCCGCCTCCTCCTCCTCCGCCTCCTCCTCCTCCTCCTCCTCTTCGTTCTCCTCCTCCTCCTCCTCCCCCTCCTCCTCCTCCTCCTCCTCCGCCTCCTCCTCCTTATCATCAAAATATCAGCATCATCACCATCAGCAACAGCATTATCATCATCAGCAACATCATCATCACCATCATCACCATCATCACCATCATCAGCATAATCAGCAGAATCAGCATCATCAGCATTAGCATCATCATCTGCATCAGCATCACCATCACCGTCAGCCATCATCATCATAATCATCATAATCATCATCATCATCATCATCATCATCATCATCATCATCATCATCATCATCATCATCATCATCAGCATCATCATCATCATCATCATCATCATCATCATCATCAGCATCATCATCATCATCATCATCATCATCATAATCGTCGTGATCAAAATCATCCCTATCATCATCACACTGATCGTCATCATCATCAACAACAGCACTATCACCCTCAGCATCATCAGCATGATCATCAGCATCATCACACCCTCGTCACCACCAACACCGCCATCATCAACAGCATCATCATCATCATCATCATCATCATCATCATCATCATCGTCATCAGCATCATCATCATCATCATCATCATCATCATCATGATCATCATCATCATCATCATCATCATCATAATCATAATCATAAGCAGTAGCAGCATCATGAGCATCAGCGTCAGCATCTTCCCCAGCATTATCAGCATCAGCATCAGCATCACCATCACCAGGTATCATCATCAAGTTATCATCATCTGCAGCATCATCAACAGCATCATCATCATCACCCTCGTCATCGTCATCATCGTCATCATCATCATCAGCATCATCATGATCATCATCATCATCATCATCATCATCATCATCATCATCATCATCATCATCATCATCCCTATCCTCCTCCTCCTCCTCCTCCTCCTCCTCTCTCTATTATCCCATCCGCCTCGCGCCTCCTCCTTCCTCCTCCTCATCCTACTCATACTCCTCCTCCTCCGCCCGCAATCCTCCTCTGCCCTCCTCCTCCGCCTCCTCCTCCTTCCCAGCCCTCTTCGTCCTCCCTCCCGCGCCTCCCCCCCTTCCGTCGCCCCCCCCCTCCTTCTCCCCCCCCCCCTCCCCCTCGTCCGCCACCTGGGCCCCGCGCCCCGGCGTTCCGCGCGCCGGGCGGCAAGAGGCGGGACGGGGAGGGCCGCGGCGGGGCGCACCACGGCGCCGCCGCCGTCGCTCTCGACCGCGCCTGCTGGCCGCCGGGCCGCCGGCCCTCCTCCTCCTCCTCCTCCTCCTCCTCCTCCTCCTCCTCCTCCTCCTCCTCCTCCTCCTCCCCCTCCACCTCCTCCTCCCCCTCCTTCGCAAAGGGCTTGACGACGCTTCTCCAATCGATTTGGAATCCAGTGCTTAACAGCGAAGGCCAGTCCACAAGAAACCTTCCACAAAGGAAACGACCCTGCGACCCCAGGACGTCCACCGATTTCTAGTGTGGGCACGTCACGCCTTTCATTGGAAAACCATCGAAACCCAAGACACCCAAGGCACCCTGGAGGCACGCAAGGTGTTCCTTGGCATGGGCCCCCACTGCACTTAGGCGAGCACGGTTGTTGCCAGCCCCGCCCGCCCCGCCTCCCCCCCTCCCCCAGGCCCCTGGTCACGTCGCGATCTGCGCCGGCGACCTCTCAGAATTTCCACAAGGCGCCAGCGCGAATCGCGACGAGGCGGGCCCTCCTCCCCCCCTCGCCCCCAATCACACCTGTTGCTGCCACGGGGCGAAAACATCTGCGCGAGTCCAAAATATCCAGCAAGTCTGGAGCAAATGTGGACGCCCCAGCACGATTCGAAGAACAGCTGAAACAGTTAAGCCCTGAACGGCCCCCCTCTGCCAGTGCCGAGCAGTGGGGTCGCTAAGCCCTGCACGGATCCCTCCCAGTGCTGAGCAGTTGGGGGGGGGCGCGCTGCTCGTGAGCTCACGAACAACGTCGATCGCAAGCTCATGAGCAACGAGCATATACTCGACGGCGCGCACAAAGGGGCAGGGGGAGGGGGGAAGGCTTCTTGGAAGGAGGCTGCTTCTAAGGGTTCGTGAGTAGAGGGCGCCGGCCTTACGTCTATAGAAGGCCCGCGCCTTCCACGAAGCAGGGGCGCTTCCGAGAAGCCTGCCCCCCTCCCCCTGTCCCCTTCCTGCGCGTGGCCCACATGCCTCGGGTGCGCCGAAGCAGGGGGCCGCACCCGCACGGGGTCGGAGACGGATCTGGTCGGCCGCGCCAGGATGTCCTCCTCCTCCTCCTCCTCCTCCTCCTCCTCCTCCTCCTCCTCCTCCTCCGCCTCCTCCTCCTCCTTCTCCCTCCTCCTCCTCCTCCTCCTCCTCCTCTTCCTCCTCCGCCTCTGCCTCCTCCTCCTCATCCACGACGCCGCACAAGCCTCGGGCCGCTCGAAATAGCCAGAACGCCGCAATCGAATCGGATCGAGCCGGCCGACACTGAGATCGGATCGGACCGACACGGGTCCTGCAAGGGGTGCCAGGAGGAAAGGGGGATTGGCGCACCATCGCGCGAGGCTGCGCGGACAAGAGGAGGGTCAGGGAAAGCATTGGCATAACAGCAAAGCAAAACAAACCGCACCGACACAAAACAAAACGTTACGTGAGCGAGTACGCAAGTAAATGGCACGCACAGAGACAAACTAGTACGATGTCCTCATCTGGAGGCGCGCGTCCGACCCGAACACAGACTATACCCATCTTGCAGTAGATCGTTTCCCGAGCGGTGTGGCCAGAAAGCGCCCGCCACGACGCATGTACTATGAGTTCTCGGGGCGCGCGTCGCACTCGTAGTGTTAGCATGTTGGGGGGCCGCCGAGACCAGGCGAAGACGGGAACGGAGGAGGAGGAGGAGGAGGAGGAGGATGAAGTGCATGGCAACGCGGTCACGGGCTCCGCAGGCGGGGAGCAAGCGAACCCACCCAGCCAGTCCCCTCCAGACGCCCGGGCACGTAGGTCCTGGAGTACAGGGCAGTTTTTAATACATAGGTAGGATGCCTGAATACAGGATTTTTAATACACGATTAATTTAGGAATAAATGTATGCATGAACTCATCGTTGTTTTTAATGTTGAATCCCTGCATTTTTAAAACACGATCCGCACGCGGAGTATGTTTTAAAAAAACGGCACTGTAGGTCATGGAGTACCATGTGGGACCCGCTCGAGAACAAGAACATACCGTAGACGGCTCTAGCCTTTCTCCGACCTGGCACCTCGCCGAACGCACCGGCCGCGCTGTTCGTAGACGCATCCACCCCAGAAATGCCGACGGACGTCACGGCACCCGGCGTTGTCCCCAGACGCGTTTGGCCATGACGTGAGAACGGCATTTGGCCATCGGCCCCGGACGCTGGCTTTTTGGCAGCAGGTGGGCTCGGCCCTCCAACGTGAGATCCTGGGCAATCCCTCGGGCACGCGAGGCCAAAACGGCCAGCCCACTGCTCCCAGCTGCCACCCTAACCTGCAGTCCAAGATGTCGTGAAAGGCTTAACGACTTCTGCCGTCCTTAGCCTCGCGTTGGAGCGGCCGCGAGTTGCTCCAACTTTCCCTGGAGATCTCTGGATTGACCGTGATTTACCAGGATGTATCTCGATGTACCTGGATGTACCTCGCTTTATCTGCATGTACCTAGATTTATCTGGCTCGATCCCCACAAGTCGATTGGCGAAAAGTCGACAAGCCCTTAGGGAAGATGCACAGCCTGTAGGAGTTACGCGAGCGCGCACGCACTGAAAGCACAATGGAGGGAGGGGGGCGACTGGGCGAAGACGGGGGCGGAGAAGGAGGATGGGGGAGTGGCAAGGGAGGAGGAGGAGGAGGAGGAGGCTGCGTATGGAAAAGCGGCCACGCGCTCGGCCGGCTGGGCAGGAGAACCCACCCAGCCGGTCTCAGGTCGAGCGCGTCCCCCTACAGGCGGACTTTGGAGGTGAACTCAAACAGGCCCCCAAAATGCTCCAAAAATACTGCCAACATAGTCAAGCATCGTCCCTGGGCTACTTTTTCCTATGTTTGAATATTCCTCCTGTGGAGGGACAGGCCCGACTTCAGGCCAGTCCCTCCGGACGCCCAGGTCTGCACGTCCTCGGCGGCCCGTAATCGGAGTCCGCATCGAAATCCGAAGTCGAATCGAATCGGAATCGGAAGCCATCGAAATCGAATCGAATCATGGAGGAGGAGGAGGGAGGGGAGGGGAGAGGAGTGGGAGGAGGAGCAGGATGGGGACGGGGAGGGGGAGGCGGAGGAGGAGGAGGAGGACCCTACTGCACGAGAAAAAAACGGCACGAGCGGCGGGATCGGGAGGCCAGCGCCGAGAGCGGCCCCGCGGCGCGCTTCGAGGGAGGGGGGCTCGCACGGGCGGCGGGCAGGGCCGACAGCGGGCAGCTCCTCTCCTCCTCCTCCTCCCTTCCTCCTCCTCCTCCTCCTCCTCCTCCTCCCTCCTCCTCCTCTCCTCCTCCTCCTCCACCTCCTCTCCTCCTCCTTCCTCCTCCTCCTCCCCTCCTCCCCCTCCTCTCCTCCTCCTCCTCCTCCTCCTCTCCTCCTCCTCCTCCTCCTCCTCCTCCTCCTCCTCCTCCTCCTCCTACTCCTCCTCCTCTCCTCCTCCCTCCTCATCCTCCTCCTCCTCCTCCTCTCTCCTCTTCTCCTCTCCTCCCTCCTCCCCCTCCTCCCTCCTCTCCTCTCCTCCTCCTCCTCCTCTCTCCTCCTCTCCTCCTCCTCCTCCTCCTCCTCCTCCCCCTCCTCCTCCTCCTCCTCCTCTCCTCCTCCTCCTCCTCCTCCTCCTCCCTCTCGCTCCATCCCTCCGCCCATTCACACGCCATCGAGAAAGAAGAAGTCTGCACAGGCAGAGCAAAAGCGGAGGTGCGCGCGGACTTCGCGCGTCAGCGCCAGACAAGAGGCGCCGCCAGAGGGATCCGGCGCCGACCCAAGATATCCGCGCGGACCTCCGCGCGGACCTCCTCCTCCTCCTCCTCCTCCTTTTCCTCCTCGTCCTCCTCCTCCTGGTTTCTTTGATCGTCGGCTGCTGCGCCCGGGCCCGCCCCGCCCCCCCCCCCCCTCGGGTGCTCGCTACCACGGGGCCGCAAGCACGGGGCGAAGCAACGCACTCCTTTCGCGCACCTTTCTTTGGGCACGCGGCGTCAGTTTGGGGGCTCTTTGGGGCCCATTCAGGGCAACTTTCCTGTAATCCTCCGTCCCCCTCCGAGACGTGGCCCGAGCATATGGCATCCGAGGATCGCGACGTATCGCCAATGCATCGGCGATACACCAGCGACATCGGCGATGTACTGGCGCCGTCGGCGCGGAGAGAAACGGGCTCCACATCGAGCCGCATCGGCGATGCGGCGCGATCCCTCGACCGATCATCTGCTTCGACCCAATATGGGAGGCCTCGACAAGATGGGCAGGCCAAACGCTCGGTGGCAACTCACGGGAGCCTCCCATGCCATCTTGCTGGATCTCGCGAAGCGGCGCTGACCGACGCCAGCGCGAATCGACGCTAGACGACGCTAGATCGACATTCATGGGCGCCGACCGCCCGGCCCCCGCCGCACCCGCAGACGCTGGGGTGACGGCGCCACCGCGGCCCAACCGCACGTTGACGATCCGGCCGCGCCCGCGCCCGGCCCTCCTGCGCCGCGGGGGCGGTGCGCCCGCGGGTGGGCGGTGCGATCGGGGAAAGAGGAGGAGGAGGAAGAAGAGGAAGAAGAGGAGGACAGGGAGGCGTTGAGGTGGAGGAGGAGGAGGAGGAGGGGGAGGAGGGGGAGGAGGAGGGGACGAGGAGGAGGAGGAGGAGGAGGAGAGAAGAAGGAGGCGGAGGAGGAGGAGGAGGAAAAGGAGGAGGAGGAAAACGAGGAGGAGGAGGAGGAGGAGGAAGGGGAGGAGGAGGAAGAGGAGGACGAGAGGAGGAGGAAGAGGAGGAGGAGGAGAAGGAGGAGGAGGAAGAGGAGGAGGAAGAGGAGAACGAGGAGGAGGAGGAGGACGACGAGGACGAGGAGGAGGAGGACGACGAGGACAAGGACGAGGAGGAGGAGGAGAAGGAGGACAAAGACGGGGACGACGACAACGAGTAGCTCGAGAGCCCCCGCGGTCGGCCGTGAGCCTGGCGGGGGGGGTGGGCGCCGCAGCAGTTCTTGCACACAGGTTTGCTTGAGTAATGGAGGTCGACATTGCCCCTGGCGCTGCGGTAGCGCCGGCGTCGCTGGCAATAGCAATATGTCCTACGATTGTGGAGGCAGGATGAGCGACGTTGGGGAGGAAGCGGAGGACTTGATGATGCATGAAGGGATCAGGCTGGATGCAGCCGCGTTTTCCGGCGCAGCCCAAGTTGGCGGCGTGCCTGGCGCCGATGCTACCCCAAGGAGCACCGCAAGCGCTGCCGCCGCTGCTGCAGCCGCTGCGCCGCCCGCGCCGCCTGCAGCTGCAACCAGGGCGCGCGGTGGGGTGCGAATGCGAGCTTGGAGTGCGAGCCTCCAGCCTCGACGCAAGCGGATGGCAGTCACTGTCTTGTGTTGGTCAGGGTTCGAACCGGAGGAAGTGCGGCTGCCGAGCACCACTCATCCCGACTGGCAATTCCGCCACCCGTGGAGCATCCCGAAAGGCATTCCCCAGGGCCGGTTGCAGGCATTGGCCTCGCTGCCCGAGCATGCCCCTGGGCAGGCGTTGGCTTACGCCGCTCCAGGCCAGGCCCCCGACGTCGAAGATGCGAGGGGGGACGCGCCCGTCCACGAATTCCCGCCCGCCACACCGCCGAGGCGGGCGAGTTGTCGGGCCGTTTTTGGCAGGCCCAAATTGATTTGCACGCAGCGCTCATGGAGCCGATGCCCACGTGGGCCGCCATCCCGCTGAACATAGACACGGCCGTCGATGATATCCTGGCCGCCGCGCGTCGTCCAGCCGCGGTTCGCCCAGGCGACGAGGGTGCCAGGACGCAGCTCCTCACGTTCCCACAGCCGCTCTTTGCCATCCCGCCGCTCTCTGAGAACGGCGAAGACCGAACCTCCGCGACCAAGATTGTGGCGAACCGCTTGCGCAAGGCTTGGGCGAGTGACTGGACCACCGCGCGGGCCGAGCCTGCGCGCCCAAGCGAGCAGGAAGCTGGGGCGGCGACGCCGCAGCGCAGCATTGAAGCCCAGGCTCCCCGCGTGAACGAGCTGATCATGCTGGGTGACATTAGCCGCGGGGCTGCGGCAGCTGCCTGGCCAAATCGGCTGGCACAAATTATCTGAGCCCCCCGCTCCCCCTTAGGTGCATTGCGCTGGCAACCGCAGCGCCGGGTGTCCGCCAACGCCTGCGCCACGCCACGTGGCGCGGGCGCCGCTTCGAGAGGGCGCAGGCGCCTTGGGCTTGGGCGGCCTCGATGCTGGTCGCAGCGCGACCGAGCAACGGGCCAGAAACAAAGTAGGCTCGGGCGGGTCAAATCCCGAGCGCGGGGTGCACACCCACCCCATGCACCGCGAAATGAAGCTTGCGCCTGCGCCGCGCCGCGGCGAGCGCCGGCCGCGCGCAGCGGGGCGCGGACCCGCGCACATCGCCCGCGGCGCACCGCGACGCGCGCAAGCAAAGCGGCGGCGCACAGACTGAACGCGCCTGCGTCCGCCCTGCGTCCCTGGAGCCAGCGAATGCGCGCGATGGAATCAAGAGCGAGCAGTTTGTTGTTCCATGCGCGCACATTCTCTGAACACCCCGCTCACCCGTAGCTGCACTGCGCTGGCAGCGCCAGGTGTGCGCCGAAGCCAGCGCCACGCTACGCGGCGCGGGCGCCGCGCCGAGTGGGCTGCGTGCGTGTGCCCGTGTGCGCGTCTGTGCGTGTGTGTGGGTGTGTCCGTGTGCGCGTGTGTTCGTGCGCGCGTGTGTGCGTGTGTGCGTGTGTCCGTGTGTGCGCGTGTGTCCGCGCGTGTGGGTGTGCGTTTGTGCGCGCGCTCGTGTGTGTGAATATGTGCGTGTGTGTGCGGGTGTGTGCGTGCGTGTGCGTGCGTGCGTGCATGTGTGTGTGGGTATGTGGGTGGGTGCGTGGGTGTGCGTGTCTGTGCGCGTGTGTGTGGTATGTGCGTGTCTGCATGCGTGCGTGCGCGCGCGTGCGCGTGCGCGTGCGCGTGCGCGCATGTACGTGTGCGTGTGCGCGCGTGCGCGCGCGTGTGTGCGTGTGCGCGCGTGTGCGCGTGTGCACGTGTGCGCGTCTGTGCGTCTGCGTGTGTGCGTGTGTGCGTGTGTGCGTGCGTGCGTGTGTGTCTGTGTGATAGCGTGCGTGTGAGCGTGTGTGCGTGTGCGTGCGTGCGTGCGTGCGTGTGCGCGTGTGTGTGCGTGTGTGCGTGTGCGCGTGTGTGCGTGTGTTGGTGCGTGTGCGTGTGCGTGTGCGTGTGTGCGTGTGCGCGCGTGCGTGTGAGCGTGTGCGTGTATGGTGTGTGTGTGTGTGTGTGTGTCTGCGTGTGCGCATGCGTGCGTCGGCGTGCGCGTGCGAGTGCGCGTGCGCGTGCGCGTGTGTGCGCGTGATTGCGTGCGCGTGCGTGCGTGTATGCGTGTGCGCCTGTGCGAGTGTGCGAGTGTGCGCGCGTGTGCGTCTGCGCGTCTGCGCGTGCGAGTGTGTGCGTGTGTGCGCGTGTGCTTGCGTGCATATGTGCGTGCATGTGTGTGCGTGCGTGCGTGCGGGCGTGTTTGCGTGTGTGCGTGTGTGCGTGTGTGCGTGTGTGCGTGCGCGCGTGCGTGTGATTGTGCATGTGTGCGTGTGTGCGTGCGTGTATGCGTGTGTGCGTGTGTGCACGTGTGTTTGTGTGCGTGCGCGCGTGTGCCAGTGTGCGCGTGCGAGAATGCGCGTGCGCGCGTGCTCGTCTGCGCGTGTGCGTGTCTGTGTGTGTGCGTGTGTGCGTGTGTGCGTGTGTGCGCGTGTGCGCGCGGGCACGTTTGCGCGCCTGTGCGTCTGTGCGTCTGTACGTATGTGCGTCTGCGCGTGTGCGTGTATGCGCGGGTGCGTGCGCGCGTGCGTGTGCGTGTGAGCGTGCGTGCGTGCGTGCGTGCGTGCGTGTACGTGTGTGTGTGTGTGCATGTGTGCGTGTGTGCGTGTGTTGGTGTGTGCGTGTGCGTATGAGCGTGTGCGTGTGTGCGCGCGTGCGTGCGAGCGTGTGTGTCTGGTGTGTGTGTGGTTGCGTGTGTGCGTGCGTGCGTCGGCGTGCGCGAACGAGTGCGCGTGCGTGCGTGCATGCGTGCGCGCGCGTGCGAGTGTGCGCACGTGTGCGCCTGTGCATATCTGCGTCTGCGCGTCTCTGCGCCTGCGTGCGTGCATGTGTGCGTGTGTGCCTGTGTGCATGCGTGCGTGCATGTGTGTGTGCGTGCGTGCGTGCGTGTTTGCGTGTGTGCGTGTGTGCGTGTGTGCGTGTGTGCGTGTGTGCGTGTGAGTGTGTGTGCGAGTGTGCGTGCGTGTGCGCGTATACGTGGTGCGCGTGTGCATTTCTTATCAGCAAAGCACACGCAGCCAAGCTGTGCGCGCGGCAGCCAAAGGCAACCTCCACCGAGTCCGACACCCGATGGGCCGCCCTCCAGCACCATGAGCACGTCGTAGGCGAAGGCGACGACGGCGAAGGCGGCGAACGGCGCAGCGCCCCACACACTGCGCCGCCTGCTCCCCTAGGAGCGCCCGCCTCACGCCGACTTGGCCGATGCCTCACGCCGACTTGGCGGTAGCCCAGCTGGCCCAGCCAGCGTCACGCGCCGCGGGCCACGCTCGGCAACTGCCCCAGCATGCGCCGCACCTCGGTAGAGTGCCACGGCGAAGCACCGACCTGCTCGAGCAAGCTCTGCGCGAGCGCCTGGACGTCGTCGAGCGTCGCCGTCGAGCCGCCAGCACCGCCAGCCGCAGGCGCCGAGGGCGCCGCCGCCAGCTCTGCCGCCGACGACGACGAAGCAGCCGCGGGGCCCCCGCCCACGCGCGGCTGCAACCGCCTCTGCCTCCCCCGCCGTTGGCGGGAAATGAGGCCGTCCACCCACTCGTCGTCCAGGTCGGACCCGAGGTCCGACATCGCGATGCCTGGCACCGCAGGCGCTGCCCCAGCCGTCAGCACGAGCTCCAGGCCCGCGCGCGCAGCCCCAGCAACACCTGCTACAGCAGCAGCCGCGGCAGCAGGGGAGCCCCCCGCCGCCCGCGCGCCCGTGGGGGTCTCCGCCAATCCGTCGTCGTCGTCGCCGCCGACCGTCCCGCCCGCCGCAGCAGCGGCAGGGGCCCCAGCAGCGCGACGACGCTCGGCCTGACGTCGACGCCTGCGCCGACGCGCCTCCCGCGCCGCGGCGGCGGCAGGCGGCGCATCGGGCGCACCATCGGGTCCAGGCCTCACAGCAGGCGTCTCGGCCGGTAGCAAGTGCGCCTCGGTCAGCCTGAAGAGGCCAGCCGATACCGCCGCGCGCGCCACCGCCGCAACCGTCCTGCGGGGTGCTTTCGCCAGCGCCGCCCCGCGGACCGCCGCCTCGACCAGCGAGGCAGCGGCCGAAAGCGGCGCGCAAGCCCCCCTAGCCCCACGCACGGCGGCAATCGGGACGGCCGAGGCGGAGGGCATGCGAACGCTTGAGCCAAAATGGTTACGGAGGGTGCGTGTGTGCATGTGTGTGCGTGCGCGTGTGTGCGAGTGTGCGTGGGCGAGTATGCGCGTGTGCGTGTGTGCTCGTGGGTGCGTGTGCGTGTGTGCGTGTGTGTGCGTGTGTGCGTGTGTGTGCGTGTGTGTGTGTGTGTGTGCGTGTGCATGTGTGCATGTGTGCATGTGTGCATGTGTGCATGTGTGCGTGTGTGCGTGTGTGCGTATGTGCGTGTATGCGTGTGTGCCTGTGTGCGTGTGTTCGTGTGTGTGTGTGTGCGTGCGTGCGTGCGTGTGCGCACGGGCGTGCGTGAGCGAGAGTATGTGCGTGTCTGTGCGTGCGTCTGTCCGTCTGTGCGTCTGCGTGCGTGCGTGCGTGCGCGTGTGTGCGTGTGCGTGCGTGCGTGTGCGTGTGTGTGTGTGTGTGTGCGTGTGTGCGTGCGTGCGTGTTTGCGGTGTGCGTGTGTGCGCGTGTGCGTGTGCGCGACTGTGTGTGTGTGCGTGTGTGTCCGTGCGTGTGTGCGTGTGTGCGTGTGTGCGTGTGCGTGTGCGCGTGTGTGCGATTGCACGTGTGTGAGTATGCGCGTGTTCGCGTGTGCTCGTGTGTGCGTGGGTGTGTGTGCGTGTGTGTGTGTGCACGTGTGCGTGTGTGCGTGTGTGCGTGTGTGCGTGTGTGCATGGTTGCGTTTGTGCGCGTGTGTGCGTGCGTGTGTGTGCGTGCGTGTGCGTGCGTGCGTGCGTGCGTGTGCGTGTGTGTGTGTGTGTGCGTGTGTGTGCATGTGTTCGTGTGTGCATGTGTGCGCGTGTGCGTGTTTACGTTTGTGCGTGTGCGCGTGTGTGCGATTGTGCGTGCCCGCGTGTGCACACGAGTGTGTGCGTGTGTGCGTGTGCGTGTGCATGTGCGTGTGTTTGTGCGTGCGTCTGCGCGTCTATGCGTTTGCGTGCGTGCGTGTGTGCGTGAGATCATGTGCGTGTGCATGTGCGTGTGTGCGTGTGTGTGCGTCTGTGCGTCTGCGTGCGTGCGCGTGTGCGTGTGAGCAGGAGTGTGTGCGTGTGTGTGTGCGTGTGCGCGTGCATGTGTGTGTGTGTGTGGGTGCGTCTGTGCGTCTGCGTGCGTGCGCGTGTGCGTGTGAGCAGGAGTGTGTGTGGGTGTGCGTATGCATGTGTGTGAGGGTGCGTCTGTGCGCCTGCGTGCGTGCGTGTGCGTGTGAGCAGGACTGGGTGTGTGTGTGCGTGTGCGTGTGCATGTGTGTGTGGGCGTGCGTGCGTGCGTGCGTGCGTGCGTGCGTGTGTGCGCGTGTGCGTGTGTGCGCGTGTGCGTGTGTGCGTGTTCGCGTGTGCGCGTGTGCTCGCGTGCGCGTGCGTGCGTGTGCGCGTATGTGCGTGTGCGTGTGCGCTGATGTGTTGTTCTCGCGGCTGGGAGACAAGCACCGCGCCATGACTCGGCCCCATGGGCCGAGCAGACGGGCAGACGGGCGGCGGGTCGCGGGCGGGAGCTGTGCGCTGGAAGGGCCCTGGAGGTCTCCAGCACAGGACCTCGGGGAGAAGGAGGGGGAGGAGGGGGAGGAGGAGGGAGGGGGGAGCAGGCAGAGGGAGGAGGGAGGAGAGAAGCCCTGAGGGAGGAGGGAGGAGGAGGAGGAGGAGGAGGAGGAGGAGGAGGAGGAGGAGGAGGAGGAGGAGGAGGAGGAGAGGAGGGCGGGGATAAAAAGCAGGAGGAGGAGGAAGAAGGAGCCCACAAAAGACGTAATAACGCGCCCAACCACGTGCATGAATACGGCCCCACAATCCGCGAGACGGGCCTCGTGATACGAACACTCGCGCAAAAAAAACACTCTCGAAACCGGCATCGATTCATGTGCGTGTACGTCCTGCTTTCGCTCTCGACGAGGGAGGAGGGGGCAAGCGTACAACGCCGACGGGGACGGCCCCTAATCCTCAGCCCGGTCCACGGGCCCCGTCGGCCTGAGGTCGCGGAGAGCAGCTCAGGCGGCCATCTCATCAGTCTGAGGCCAGAGGAGCACCTCCTGGGCAAAAGACACAGCAAGATAAATCTCCTCAAGGTAGGGGAAGAGGGAAGTTGACGAGGAGGAGGACGAGGAAGAGGAGGAAGGAGGAGGGAGGAGGAGGAGGAGGAAGGAGGAGGGAGGAGGAGGAGGAGGAGGAGGAAGAGGAAAGGGGGAAAAGCAGCAGGAGGCGGAGTGAGGAGGAGAATGAAGAGGTGAAGGAGAGGGGGAAGGGACGAGGGAAGAAGACGAGGGAGGAGAGACGAGGGAGGAGGAGGGAGGAGGGAGGAGGGACGACGGAGGAGGGAGAAGTGAGGAGGGAGGAGGAGCAGGAGGAGGAGGAGGAGGAAAAATAGGAAGAAAGGAGGAGGGGAGCGGGAGGAGGAAGAAGGGAGGAGTGAGGAGGGAGGAGGGAGGATTTGGACTGCGCTGCTGATGAAGCGTATGGCCTGTCAGCTAATGGAGGCGCTGCAGCTAGCAGAGGCGGTCAGCACAGTCAGCTCGCGTGGCTGTGCTAAAAGGCGAAGATCGCAAACTCTGCTCGGGCACCTGAAGTCAAGCTCAGACAGTAACTTCCTCCAACCAACCTAACTAACCCCTCGAATCCCACCCAGTCCCATAGCATTAACTGCGCCAGCAACTGGATGCGAGGCAGCAATGTGGACGCAGAGCGTCTGGTACTAGGCGGCAAAGGAGTGAAACTTTCAACCGTGGCCAGGAAGTGGCGGCGGACGGAGTGGGGCAATCCTGCTCGATTGCTCTCGGCGTAACCCTGGCAAAGCACCAGGACAATCAAGCTCCACAGAGATGCAATCGCTAACCTGTCCCCTCCTCAATGCTGCCAGCCACCCCCACTCCCATCCTTATCTGCAAGGCAAAAGCAAGAAAGGCTGGCGGCAGGCGGGGGCTGCGGCGTGCAGCCGCATGAGCGCCTGGCTGGCGACGCGCGGACCGACGGACACTCGGGGGTTCGGTGCCACACGCAACGGGCGTGTGGTTAGCGACGGACTACGCTCACCGAGCCCCCTGCCGCTGCCCCCCACGGGCCAAGGCTTGAAGCTTGCCAGCACGTCGGTGACAGAACGCGAGGGGGGCGCACCTCTGTCCAGGTTGACGGCGGAGAGAAAGCAGGCGGGCGGGTTGCATGCAGGCGGCGGCGGAAAGAAGCAAGAGAGGCAGGCATATGCCTCTCTGATCTCAGCACGTCTGCCCGACCTATCAGTCCCAACCTCCACCCGACTAACTATGGCCCCCTCCCCTCACGGTTCGACCCTCGGTTCGGCCGACCAGGCTGACGCTCGAGCTGGCGACAGTTGCGCAAGTCGACTGCTTTCAGTCAAACCTGCCACGCCCTGTCTGAAATCTAGTCTCAAAGAGAGAGCGGGCAAGAGGGCGGGACGGCGCATGCAGGCAGGTCGCAGACAGGAGAGGGCAAGAGAGGCGGGCTGCCGCTCTCTCCGCTTGCTGCTACTCTGCCTCGCTGCTAACTCCTCCAACTGCCCGACCTACCAGTCCCAGCCCCCTCCCGACTACACGATGCGGTCTCCACGACCGCTGTAGCTCTCAAAGCAGCTGCACTCAACGACTTTACCTCGGCGAGCGCCGCTGTGGGGCGGGGGCTTCGCGAGTTCCTTTCGGAGCGCCCACTATGGCCCCCTCCCCTCACGGATCGACCCTCGGTTCGGCCGACACGGCTGACGCTCGAGCTGGCGACAGTTGCGCAAGACGACTGCTTTCAGTCAAACCTGATACGCCTTGTCTGAAAAATCTCGTCTCAGAGAGAGAGCGGGCAAGAGGGCGGGGCGGCGCTTGCAGGCAGGTCGCAGACAGGAGAGAGCAAAAGAGGCGGGCTGCCGCTCTCTCCGCTTGCTGCTACCCTGCCTCGCTGCTAACGCCTCCAACAAACCCCCAATAACCCCTCCATACTGCAAAAATCATCCTGGATACTGAAGGTGGCAGACAGACATACATCCATGGTCCAAGAGAGGCAGTCTGCAGCAATACTGATCTACGTGAAAGTCAGACCTACTGTGGCGCAATTCTGGAGGTCAGACGGCTATGGAATGCAAGCTCATTCAGCGGACGTGATTCCAACTCAGCTCGAAACTGACGGATGAGCTGGGGGTTATCTGTATACCACCACGGGACTAGCTAAAACGAGGAGGGCACGCATGAACCATAGCACCAGCCACATAGCGTTGGTCTTAGCAAAGCTCGAAACACTGGCAACATAGGCGGAGAGATCAGGGCACGGCCACACAAGTACCCCACTGTCAGCCTGCTCACCTGTCACGACCCAAGACGGTGGTCCACCCAAGTGCCGTGTGCGTGGCGAGGGTGTCTATGAGCTTCTAGGAAGGTGAAAGAGGCAACGCTAGGCTCGAAAGACGAAATAACTGTGAGAGCAAGGCCAGGGCTGACAAAGTGCCTGACTGAGAGTGCAATCCCCCACCCTTCCGCCAACTACAACTAAGGCCCACCTCCCGACCAACATATTTATTCGTGCGCATTATCAAACAGCCCGGCCCCGAACCCGGGTTGGAAAGTCCATGGGGCTATTCGCTGAGCGAGTCGAATCCGACGTCGCTCTCTGGCTTGCGTACGCTTGGCAGCAATTAGTGCTCGCATTTCTGGTGTGAGCTCTACGGGCTGTGGAGGCGGCGGGGGACACAAAGATTGGGAAACGGGGAAAAAGGGCGGAGTAAGCGAGCCAGGTGGTGGCAACTCAGTGCCATCCAGGAATGCGAGCGCATCGGCATATTCCTGTTCCTCCGAGGCCTCGATCGGGCCAGGGTCCCGCGGCTCCGCAGTGGGATCATACACAACGCCTGCATCTGCAGACTCGGTGGCTGGCGATTCGGGGGGGAAGAACCTGTGGCGCTCTGGATCAGCACGCACCTTCCGAGACCGAGAATCGACAAAATCGGGCGCCCAAGACTCGTCAGTACCGAGATATGGGTCCCATGCTACATAAAAGGCTGAAAGGGACCCACGAAACTCCTCCTCCTCCTCCCTCATGTCCTCTGGCAATGTATCCTCGTCACACGTCGCACATATGGTTGATCGCGTCTGTGATACCGTCGGCCAATACTCGACATAGAGCGGGAGGGTATGTCTTCTTCTTGGCAGTACGCCACTCGTCTCGGGCCCGATCGAACCCCACGAGTACCTCGTGGGCCCCCCGTCCGTGAGAACATATTCCACGTCCTGGGGTCTCTAGAAGCCTACCAGAAAGGGTTTCCATCCGCAGTGCCAGAATACGGGTGGGAGCTCGAGCGACCTGGCCGTGTTCGCATTGGTCGAAGTCTGTCACGGTCGCAGCTGGGGAGGCCATGATGGCCCGCAGGGGGGGGCAGAAGAAGGAACTTACAGCTGCTTGTCGCCAGTCGGCTGGCATGGGATGCTCCATCCAGCAGCAAGCGCCCACCATCAAATGTTCGGCGAAAAGCTCAATCATGGCTCCAAGAAGCCCATTGCCCACACGTAACTGTTCCATCTGGCGCGGCGCAACCGATAGCAGGCCCCAGAAGTCATCGTGGGAACGTAGTGGTGGGGGGCCCTTGTCAAGGGCCCAGCGCATGGCAGCCCATGTTTCGCATGGGGGCCCGCCTCCTGACAGCACAACACGTTTGGCCCGAATATGTTCCTTCCAAATGTCTAGAGATTCACGGCGCATCATATTGCCAAGAACGGGATCGATAGCGATATCGATCGAAAGTACATATACGGCGAAATCGGTATGATACTCCTACATTTCTAAGCAAGCCTGAATATCCCCAGGACGGCGTCTCCCACAGTATAGGTTAAGTATGTAGTACTCTGGCCGTCGGATCGCTGACGGCAGAACCTGAGCAGCTGCATGTGTATACTGCTCGGTCAGAAACATACGCGTCGGGCACCGCTCCGTCTGTACTGGTGGGTACTGGGCGGGAGGGGGAGCGCCTAGGAGCGGGTCTGGGGACGGTGGCACGAGTGCCGCGCAGGCGGCAGGTGTGAGGTAGGGGTCCGATCAAGTAAAAGCAGGCGGGCGTACTCCTGTGGGACCAACGTCGCTAGGTCGGTAGCCAGTTGAGTGAGCGGCCCAAGTAACCGCGTCGTGGGTACGATCACATGTCGGCGGGGAATCCTGATGTGGGGTGCCGCTCCGGTTGGCCGAGGCGGTGTAGTCGCGTCGTCGAGGTGGTGTGCTGGGTTGTCTGTAGTTAAGAGGCCGCCCAGCAGGCATCGGGGGGAGTCGCTCGACAGGTGGTCGATGAGGTGGGGTCTGGCGTTGAACTTTAACAGACACACTGCACATGAACCGTCCCTAGCAGCATAACCGCGCGCGGGTGTCGCAATCTGTCGGTGCGCACGGGCAACATGCGTGCGCATTGCTCGATGTCGTGCGAAAACCTCACCGCACCATGGGCACTCCATGGTAGCTGTCTGCACAGGAGACGGCGGTGGGACGATAAGCCCGTGCTCGTCGGTATACACACGTTCTGGCACACCTGCTGGCCTCACGGCTGCAAAAAACTGGGACTCCATATGGGAAGCGAGTTCTTTCCTGGAAATGTACTGCGTGTACGCATGCATCGCAACTTGTATGATGCGCTTCCAGGCTGTCTGGCTTCGTCGTATGAATGTTTCCCAGGGTTTGAAGTCTTCAGCTGGGGCTGGTAGGTCCTGGCACTGTTTGACGGCACACCGTAACCAGGCCAGGTCCTGGATCCACTGTCCAAGAGTAGTGCGCTCGCGTGCGGGGGCATCCGAGGCAGCATGCCACTCTGCGGCAACGAGGGAGAAAACCAGGAGGGGCCCCGTATGATAAAGCGAGCCGAGTAGTCGGAGACGTGCGGCACGGAGAGTGTTGGCGGGGGTAGGTCTGCGCAGCCTCGCCAGCACAAGGGCGTCGGACACCTGCGAATCGTGCTCCTGGAAACGGACTCGAGCCGCAGCTCGGTATACCTTCATGGTTTCCAGATGGGCCAACTTGGCCTCCGAAGTCGTTAGTACTCCCCACGCCCCTGCATTGCACAGTCGCCCTGACATGACCAGACTGTCGGCTAGCACGAGTCGGTGGTGTAG
This sequence comes from Prorocentrum cordatum, assembly GCA_963575745.1. Taxonomy (NCBI): domain Eukaryota; class Dinophyceae; order Prorocentrales; family Prorocentraceae; genus Prorocentrum; species Prorocentrum cordatum. Next base: position 26,920 of record CAUYUJ010002778.1, on the reverse strand, counting down.
GGCTAAGTCATCGGTCGCAAAAACACGTCGTCGAAGAACCTGCAGCGACGAGGCTGTCGAGGCAGCTCGGTAACGCATTTCGGGCAGCATTGCAGAGTTCGCATCGATCACCGACCCTAGATGTACGTAGTGATGCACAATCGGCACCCTGAGCTGTCCTAGTATATCCGAATGTCCCATAACTCGTCCGCCATGCACGTGCCATGCTGTGCGTCGTGCGCTCTTGGTGCCCGGCCCGCGCCATTTGACAAGCGCGGCAGTCTTAGACGGCCTAATATTGAGGATATGTCCACGGCGTGCGAAGGCCTCTGACACTATAACCATCACCTGACTAAGCGCATCATACATCTGTTCTGCAGGCAGTATGAGCATGACTGTGCCATCGTCGGCATATGAAATGCCAGCGAGGGGAAGGTCAGCTGGGGGGCCGGGGTCGGTACAGTCAGTAACAAGCGCGGTGATGGATCTCTGCTCTGCGCGTGGTAGCATGTACGGCGTGCCCTCATCCAGCATGCGTGCTCGTACGTCCTGCATACAGTCGGCCATCTGAATCTCGAAGAGGACATCCGCAAGTGGCTGGCAGGGAAAGAAGGACCGCTGAGGTAACGAGACCTGGCCAGATCCCTCGTAAATAAACCAGGGTGCCTGGTAGCACTGCTCAACCTGGGCCACGGTGTGAGAATCGACGTCGGAGGCTGACAGGTTCGCTGCACGCTGTCGCAATCGATCGGCAAGCTGTTGCATGGCGGCCGGGGGTAAACCAGCGGCGCGCACCAGGGTAGCCACAGTAAGGTCGTCGAGGTCGGTTTCGCGGTGGGCACGCACCACGAGCTCCCGAATGGCCCTGTAAAAGGCCTGAACGACGTCCAAAAATAAGGCCCCGAACGACATCTTCCGAAGTTTGGCCAGGGATTGCGAAACGCGGAGCACCAGGGACGCGCGGGTGGTACCTCGTCCTGGAAGCCCTCCACACTGGGTCTCACCCGCCTCGTAGGCCAAGCGGGGCAAAAGTCGGGAACGTAGGCAGCGTCGGGCGGCCTTGCCCACCTGGGAAGAGACAAGGATGGACCTGGAGCTGCTGCACTGTGTCGGGTCGGCCTGGTCGGACTTGATGAGGTCCCGATGAAAAACCTCCTTTCCAGTGAATAGGCTCCATTAGTGTGAGGGTAGACTTCAGCTGTAGAGGGTAGTAATATTCCGCGATAGCGGTTGGATGGGCCCTCATAAGGCCGCCTGAAATACCGTCACATCCTGGAGCCGACCTGCGTGACTGTCGACACGACCATTGGAATTCAGCTAGGGTGGGGATCGAAGCAAGACTGACGGGCTCGGTCGACATACGCGCATAGGGTGCGCGCCCGAAGTATCCTGCGAATGTCGGCACATCCTCGACTGAAATCGTAGCCGCAAGCTCGAGACTAGCAAAGTGTTGTTGCCAACGCCTCGCGACTTGTATCTCGGATACAACGGCTTGGCCAGACAGATCTTGCAATGCGGGCAACACTCGCTCGAATCGTCGTCGCTTGGACCCAGCCCCGATCCGTCGCAAGGCGGCATAGGCTTCGGCGAACTGTCGTCGATCCCAAGCATTTCGGACCCCCTGAGCAATGTTGGCACAATGCCACGCTGAATCCTGGCCAGTGGACTGTTGGATCACATATGTAGCGGCCCGAAGAAACACCATACTGGCAGCCCAGAAAAATCCAAACCATCCCAGGTAAAAGTTAAGAACGTTGGGTAGCTGAAACCGAAAACCACGTGGGACATCGGCTAGCTCATACGCAGTGGGCAGCCGTCCTAGGTATCGCAGGCCGACGATGTGGTCCTGGGTAAACGGTGGGTAGGTCAACTTGCCCTGTGGTGTTCGTAGAGGCGTCGCAAAAACCTTGGTGGTATCAAGAACCTGGTCAGCGGCATCCGCGATCCGTCGACATATCTGCAAGAGTGGATGATGCGACGGCCCGTCACGGTCACTATGTCGGAAACGGCGTGTCCGGTGACAGAACCACTCGCCATCCATGGCCCCGTCCGAGGCCCACGCCACAAACACACACGCCAGGAAAAGCCTGGGCAGTTGGGCCCGTAGGGCCCGAAGCGCACGTCTCCCAGACGTGCGCTGGTCCATAAGGTCGAGGGATCCCTGGGAAATCCAACTGCGACGGGGCTCGCGGCCACTGTCGGACCTTTTGGGTGGAAATGCGATTGCGGCGGCCTCCAAGACATGCCTGTTGAGATATGCGGCATGATCATCTGGGTGTGTTGTGAAAGTCGGCGAGGGCACCATGCGGAAGGCATCTTCAAACGCAGCACGACACTCGGAATCAGCATACTTAGCTTCGTCGTGTCGGGAGCGGGCCCATGCGATGGCTGGCTCATACTGATCGGCACGGCACACGTACACATCAGCAGTTACCACAAAATGGTCGTCACATCGCATCGCTAGCTCGATCTCGATATCGACTCCCTGACGAATGACGCTAGATAGTCGGCCCATAGGGATCGTTATGTAGTCGATACGTCGTTGCGGATTTTGGCCCTGAGCCCCAGGTGGCAACCATGTCCCATGGATCCCAGAGTATGACGGCAGGAATGTAGACAACGCACACTGGTCCGAGTCACGCAGGAACTTGTGAAAGCACTGTCCATTGGCATTTTCAACCTCGGCCGCCACGTCACCGACATGACCTGACACCTGTGATCCCAAAGTCGCAGTCGCATCCAGTAGACAGTACAGAGGGGCCGGCTGGGTTCGCCCACGTAGCACTGACGTCACATGGGCCCACCACGCTTCGACTTCAGCAGGAGGACGGCGAGAGTGGGGAGCATGGCCGACGAGCACGTCCAAACACAGGTGAGGCGCACGTATGGCTACCAACAAGTGCCGAGACGAGAAGCTGATCACACGTACGTGACGGCGCGCAAGCGTGTGCCCACATGCGTACTCATGTTGTGTGTTGATCCATAAGGCCACTCCTGCCTTCCCCTTGGATTCGGCTGCTGCGGTAATGACAAGAAAATATCCTGCTGCTGTCCAACCGCTACGACACAAACGAGTCTCAAGCGTGCCAACCACATGAAAGTTGCGCGCGGAGAACTGATGAGCCAGTGCGAGCATGCGTCCGGGCAAACCCAGGCCGGCCGCGTCTTGGTACCGACACCGTATTCGAGTACCTCTCCCTCGTCGGGCAGCCTTCCTGCGGGGCTGCAGTGCGAGTACGTTCGCCACTGCAAAATTCACCTGAGGCTGCAAACCTGATGTCGGAGATACTCGTGGCACAGACGAGTTTTCCGAGCCGCGGCCAGCAGATGGCAAGAAGGCAGTTCTGAGATCTAGCTCAGGAGGGCTGATGGAGGGCATTTCGCATGCGCCAATATTCGGATACTCCCCATGACCGAAATTGGAATTGGCAGACATTCACATCCATGGTACAAGAGAGGCTGACGCAAGCAAAACTGACCACGGTTGAAAGTCAGGCTCTACTGTCGGCGCAATTCCCATGGAAGCCAGTCGTGCTATGGCATCTGCAAGCTCATTCAGCGGATCGGCATTGTGGCCGTGGACGTGATTCCAGCTCAGCTTCGTAAACTGACGTAATAGCTTGAGGGCCCCATCAAAGAGCCATGGGAAATCACCGCACGACGCACATCTCGTTCCCCCGTCGGCCGCGGAAACCACCAGCATGTTATCTGTGTATACCACCACGGGCTGGGCCCGAAAACGAGGAGGAGCTTGCAATAACCATAGCACCAGCCACAGTGCGGCTTGAAATTCTGAAGCTCCAGACGGGCTCGCAACAGAGGTGGAGAGATCAGGATCGACACCACACAAGTACCCTTCACAGATGTACCTGCCAGTCGTCGTAACCGAAAATATGCACCATGCCCAAGACGGTGGCCCACCCAATTGCTGTTGTTTGGTCCCACCAGACCCATCCGCATGTACCTCCATCCTGACAACCTGCTCACTGTCGGGGGGGGGAGAAGCTCCGCGGGTCTCAAAAAAATGGCAGGTACTACTACGACGGCAAGGATGAAAGAGGCAATGTTCGGGCAGTTGAGTTGGCCCAAGAAAGACGGGAGTGAGAGAGCATGATAGCCAGGGCTGACACAGTAGCCTGACTAGATCGGTGCAATCTGGTATTGGGCAACGTGGCTGCTGCTGGGCCTCGGACTCCATCCGAGGCGAGGGAGCAGCTGCACTCGTCGACCTTACCTTTGCGAGCGCCGCTGTGGGGCGGAGGCTTCGCGAGTTCCTTTCGGAGCGCCCACTACGGCCCCCTCCCCTCACGGATCGACCCTCGGTTCGGCCGACAAGGCTGCCGCTCGTGGCAGTCGGCACGACTGGCGGCGCGCCAGTCGCAGGCGGGCCTCGAGACGGCTCAGCGGCAGCCCTCTCGCTCCCCGAGGCCCGCCCGCCGTGACGCATCACCCCAGCGTCGACGTCGCTCCCTCGCTGTCCTCGGTGGAGCCGGCGCGGCCGCCGCACAGCATGAAGCCGTCAGGCGCTTCCCGCCGAGGGCTGTGGCTGCGGCTGTGCCGCTGGCGGCGGCTGGCCCCTGCGGCGGCATCCTCTCCGGCCTCTGCGGCGACGGCGGCACGGCCGCGCGGCGACGGCGGCAGGGCGCCTCGGCCACGGCGGCTGCTCGCGCCTGGCCGCGCTGACGCCTGGCGAGCCAAAGCGGCTCGCAGTCCCTGCTGGCCATCAGGGCGACGTGCACGTTCTGCAGCCTTCCTTTCAGCACGCTGAGCTGCCCTCGCCTTGCGGGCTGCCTCGGCCGTGGCGGCAGCAGCAACATCCTCCTCGGCGCCGACTGGCACCTCGACGGCCTCGGCGGCGGCGGGTCCAGCAGCGCCCCATGCCGCACTCACGGCGGCGCCAGCAGGCGGGGGCCCCTCCTGGGGGGCGCGGGCCACAGGTGCGTCGGCCGGCACGGGGTAGGCCGCGGCAGTGGCCTCGGGCCTGGGCGCGGGGGCAGCTGGCCCCAAGCGCTGGGGGGGCCCTGCGAAGGGCCGCACGTCAGGCGCAGGCGCAGTGGTCTCGCCAGGCGCCGCTCCACCGCGGGCCGCCGCCATCTGTCCCTGCATCGTCGTCAGCAGCTGCGTGATGCCGACGAGCTGCTGGGTGAGGGCCGCCTGGCCAGCCTGCAGCTCTGCGATGGCCGCGATGGGCGGCGCGCGGTCGGGCGGCGTGCCTGGGGCTGCGTCGCCCTCGGCGCCCGCCACGGGCGTCGGCGCGATGGGCTCCTCCATCGGCTCGTCGCCCGTGGGGGCCATGGCCTCGAGCTGTTCCAGCAGCGTCTTGGCCCGACCGAGGGCCTCGGCGCGCTGCACCACCTTCGCCTCCTGCTCCGCGAGCTCCTCTCGCGCCCGCGCAGCTGCGGCCTCGGCCTTCTCCAGCCTGGCCTGAGCCCGCTGCACGAAGCTGCGCTGGCGGTCGCAGCGGACGCCAGCGGGGCGGGCAAGGATAATCATGCTGAGCTGCACCGCGTACTCCTCCTCCTGCGGCCGCCTCTGCTCAGGACTCACGCCGAGCTCCATGGCCGCCTGCAGCCTCTTGCCCGTGGCGGCGGCCATCTGGCGCAGTGAGCGCCTGTGGGCCGCGAGCCCGCGCTCATCCGACGGCGGCTCGACCCAGGCTGGGTGAGCCCGCGCGTCCAACGGCAGCGCGGGCAGGATGCCGAGCGCGGGACTGCGGCCGTCTTCCTCGCCATCCGATGCGTCGGACTCGCCTCCCGCGGGCCGCCTCCGTCGGCCATCGCCGTCGGCGGGGCGCCGGCGGCGGCTCGAGGCCGACCGCGGCCGCGGATCGCCTCCGTCGTCCTCCGTGCCCTCGTCCTCGAAGCGGACTCGCGAGGCTGACCGCGGCCGCGGCTCGGCCTCTGGCTGTCGTGCTTCGCCCTTGCCGCCGCGGCGCCTGCGCCTCGAAGCAGATCGAGGCTGGCGGCCGTCGCCGCGCGGGCCCGCGCGCGGGCGAGCTGCTCCTCCTCCCTCTCCGTGCACTGGCCCGTGCTCGGGGAGGGGGAAGCAGGTGCGGCACAGGGCGTCGGCGGGGCCGTTGAGCCCACCGCACGACGAGCACCACCAGCCAGGCGGCGGCGGCGGGACATGCCACGGCGGCGTCGCCTGGCTCGGGCCGCTCGTAGCCGCGGGGCGCCCCTTGCCGCCAGCGCCAGTGCGTCCCCCTCCTGAGGGCCCAGCGCCCTTGCCTCCCCCAGCGCCGCCCTTGCCGTACATGCTGGCGTCGGGCGAGGCGGCGCTGTGATGCTCACGGAGGCGTGGGCTGGCGTCGGCCAGCGGCCTCGGGTCGCGTCCAGCAACCCCGAGACGAGCCCTCGCGTCTGCCAGTCGCACCAGCACGCGAGCTTGGCCGCGCAGCCAGCGGGCACGACGGTGCCAGGCTGGGTTGGCGCGCGCTCGGCGCCTCCCGAGAGGCGTGGCGGCCCGCAGCGTGGGCGGGGCACGGCCGGCCCGCTGCGCGCCAGGCGTGCGCGGCGGCCAGCGCCTATGGCAGCTGCCCGGCGGCGGTCGAGGCTCGCAGGTGTCTGACACCTGCACCCAAAGCCTCGAGCCGGGGCGGCAGCTTGAGCCAAAATGGCTACGGAGAGGAGGGAGGGAGGAGGGAGGAGGGAGCAGGCAGGAGGGAGGATGGAGGATGGACGAGGGAGGAGGGGGGAGGAGGAGATGGGAGCAGGAAGGAGGAGAGAAAGGTGGAGGGAGGAGGCCGCTGTCGAGGGCGTCCCAGGGAACGGAACGCCAGGGGTTGCCTCCCTTGCCCGACCTGCGCGCGGCCGGGGAGGAGGCAGGCGTGCAAAAGCGACGGCGACGTGCCAGAAACCGCAGACCCCGTCTGCGGACCCCCTCGGGCTGGGGTCGCGGAGGACACGGAGCGAGCGGCAAATGCTCTGCACAGGGGTCAACGTCAGCCTGTCCGCGTGGCGCGACGAGGGTCATACTTGCCCCGTCGGCGCACCGCGGCAAGGGAGGGCAAAGGGGCTGTTTCTGGCGCGGCGACGTGTGCTCGCGAGGGGGGTCGATTCGGGGCCGTCGGCGGGGGTAGCGCGTACCGAACGCAGAGTGTGTGAATATATGTGAATATCCTCCTCATCCTCCTCCTCCTCCCACATCCCCCTCCCCCTCCCCCTCCTCCTCCTCTTTCAATTCCTCCTCCTCCTCCTCATCCTCATCCTCCTCCTCCTCCTTATCCTCCTCATCCTCCTCCGCCTTCTCTTCCTCCTCCTCCTCCTCCTCCTCCTCCTCCTCCTCATCATCATCATCATCATCATCATCATCATCATCAGCATCAGCATCAGAATCTTTCTCCTCCTCCTCCTCCTCTTTCTCCTCCTCCTCCTCCCACCGTCGCCCGCCCCATGTCACGAGCCTGTGGCAGGGTCATCAGCTCGTCGATGTCGTTATCATCGTGGACGTCTTCGTCGTCGTTCTGGGTCGGCGGCACCGACAGCCTTCACAATGTGTGTATGTGTGTATGTATGTATGGTTGCATGTGTGCTTGTTTGTGTGTATGCATGTGTATGCATGTGTGTATGGTTGCGTGGATGCATGTATGTATGTGTGTGTGCATGTGCGGGTTGGATGTATGTATGTGTATGTGTGCATGTACGTTCGTGTATCTAATATTGTGTGGTTGTATGGATGGATGTATGTCTGCATGAATGCATACATGCATGGATGTATATATGTATCCGTGTATGCACATACGTGTATACATGCATACATGGATGTGTGTATGGATGTATGTATGTGTGCATGTCCGTTTGTATGTTCTCATGTATAAGTATACGCATGTGCGTATGGAATGTGTATGCATAGATGTAATAGGGTGTGTGGTTATGTGTGTATGTGGGTGCATGCACATGTGTAAGTGTGTGCACGCATGCGTGGTTGTATGCATGTATGCATGTATATGTTGTGTGTATGCACATGTATGTGTGTAGGTGTTTGCGTATATGTGTAAAGGTATGCATATGTGCATGTGGGTATGTATGTATGCATGCATGCATGTGTGTGTGGGAATGTACGTGTGTATAATTGTATGTGTGCATGTATGGGCGTGAATGACTAGTTGTATGTGTGTATGTATGGATGGTTGTATATATATATATATATATACATATGTATGTATGCATGCATGTATGTATGTATGGATGGGTGTATGCATGTATGCAGGTATGCATTGATGCATGCATGCGTCTTTGCATGTATGTAGGCATGTGTGCATCAATGTATGGGTGTATGGTTGTGTGGAAATGTGTATGGTTGTATGCACGCACGTATGAATGTATGTGTGTATGGATGTATGCATGCATGCATGTATGCATGCATGTGTGTATGCATGCATGCATGTGTGTATGCATGTATGTATGTATAGATGGATGGACGGATGTGTGTATGAATGTGTATGTATGTATGTATGTATGTATGTATGTATGTGTGTATGTGTGTATGTATGTATGTATGTAGGTAGGTAGGTAGGTAGGTGTATGTGTATGCGTATGCGTATGTGTCTGTGTATGCTTGTATGGACGGTTGTATGTTTGTATGTATGTATACATGTATGGATGTATGGATGTATGGATGTATGTATGTATGTGCATGTATATGTGTATGTTTGTATGTATGTATGGATGGATGGATGTATGCATGTATGTGTGTATGTATGTATGTATGTATGTATGTATGTATGTATGCACAGCGCAAGAGCAACGTATTCAAAAGCAAGAAAAAGAATAACCAGACTGCAAACGCCCTAGCCGAGAGTAGCAGGGGGGCTTGCCCGTCAGGCCGAGCCTCGCCAACAGCCTACCTTTGGTCCAGCTGGACAAACCTTTTCAGGGACGGAGGAAGAGGCCGCTGTTGAGGGCGTCCCCTGGAACGCCACAGCTGCCTCTGGGGGGGGCCCTCCCCGGCCCGTCCAGCGCGCGGCCAAGGAGGCCCATCACCGATCGAAGAAAACCACTCGGAGTTCCGATGCTTTGTTTATGACGAGCTGAGGAAGGAAGAGGATGAAGAGGAGGAAGGGATGGGGAAGAAGAAGGGAGAGAACCTCGATCCTCGATCTCGATGCGGCCGCTGCCATCGTCGTGGTCCTCGACCGTCTACTCTCCTTCGTGTAGCGCCGCCAGCAAGCCATGCCGTGGCCCTCGATCCCTGCACTTCCACGAGACCCACCGGCCGCCTCTTGCCAGTGTGCCCCCTCGCGGCGCCCGCCTAGCCCTGAGGCTGCTGGAGATCTCGCCAGTCGACGGAGGGAGGCCGAGAGAGCAGGAGGCAGAAGGGAGGAGGGGAGGAGAGAGCAGGGGGGAGGGAGGAGCGAGGAGAGAGGGGAAGGGAGGAGGGGGAGTAGCAGGAAGTGGAGGAGGATGAGGAGAGAGGAGCGAGGAGGGAGGGGGGAGGGAGGAGGGAGGAGGGAGGGAGGGAGAGAGAGAGAGGAGGGCGGCAAGGAGGGAGAAGAGGAGGAAGACGAGGCATGAGAAGATGAGGTCTCCAGGTGCGGCCGGGAGGCGATGGCGAACGCAGGCGAAAACCCGACAAGAAAAACAAATCAAGTTCTCGGGCACACCCCAGGGGGGGAGTGCAAGCACGAGCCTTGTGGATGCCATGACACTGGACATCCTAACAATCCTGCCATTGAATTAAGCATGTGTCAAAACGTTTGAAACATTTCTAAAGATGTTGAAGCAGATTTGCAATGTTTGAGACATGTTGAAAAAATGTGTTTGGGCATCTGGAAATTATTTGGCAACATGCTTCCTCTCCATTGACCGCCGTCCACAACACGAGACAAGGTCCAGAAAGCTGGGCCAGCTCGACGTGCTCGCCCGCCGCCACGAGACCGCCGAGCTTGGCACCGAGGACGAGCCCGACGCGTGGCCTGGGCATCGCCGGGCCCTAACCGAGCAGCAACGGCAGCCGGGTGCCGGGAGCCGATCCCGCCCCCAGAAAGCGATCGAGTCTGCGACGGGTCATGCTCGGAACTCCCCCTCGGCAGGGACGGGGCAGCAGCTGGGCGATCCCCTTAGAACAGGCACCGCAGCTGCCACAGGAAGTACGCGGGCCCACAGTCCACTCTGCGTGTCCGCCGCCTGGGCTAGCAGGCAGGTGAAGTGAAGGCGTCATTGGCCCGGGCGACTCTGAAGCAACGAGCACATCTGAAACCACTGGCAGGTTGCACGAAGCAGGAGGAAGGAGGACGAGGAGGAGATTGAAGAGGAGGAGCAGCAAGCGGAGGGAGGGAGGGAGGAGGAAGGAAGGAGGACGGGATGGAGGAGGAGGAGGAGGAGGAGGAGGAGGAGGAGAAGGACGAAGCGAAGACACTCTGAAACTGCTGGCGATCTCGCCCATCAAAGGAGGGAGGAGGAGGGAGGAGGAGGGAGAAGGAGGGAGAAGGAGGGAGGGAGGAGGCCAGAGGAGGGAGGGGCTGCGTTTAGCCGGCAAGGGGGGCGATCCCCATCCAAGCGACCTCACAAACAGTCCGAAATGTTGCGAGCTTCGGCAAGGATCTGCACCCACCGTTGAACATTCCGCTCGTTGGAAAGTCGAGCGCAAGGGAGGAGAGGAGAGGCGGGAGGGGGGACGAGGAAAGAGAGAGGATTGAGGAGCAGTGCAAGAGAGGAACCGGGGAGGAGGGGGCGAGGAAGAGCGGGAGGAAAGAGGTGGAAGGGAGAGGGAAGGAGGGAGGAGGAAACGGGGAAAAGAGGGAGGGAGGTAGGGAGAAGGAAGAGCAGGAGGAGAACGAAGGTGGGGGGGGGATGCGGCGGCGGGGGCGCGCCCGCGCCCAGCGGAGTTCATCACGGGCCTGCCGTCAGCCTGGCGCGCGCCCGAGCGCGCACCGGCAACGGGCCGCCCGAGACTCGACTCTCCAGGGGTTGTGATGACGATGACGATGACGATGATGATGACGATGACGATGACGATGACGATGACGATGATGATGATGATGATGATGATGATGATGATGATGATGATGATGATGATGATGATGATGATGCTGATGATGATGATGATGATGATGATGATGATGACGATGACGATGATAATGATGATGGTGGTGTTGCTGCTGCTGATAATGCTGACGTTGGTGCTGATAGTAATGAGATTATGATGATGAGAATGGTGATGCTGATGATGATAATAATAATAATAATGATGATGATGATGATGGTGATGGTGATGGTGATGGTGATCGTGATAGTGAAGATGCAGATTAACATGAAGATGAAAATGAATATGAAGACGACTATGATGACGATGAAGACAAAGGTGGATATGACAATGGAGATGCACATGAATATGAAGATGGAGATGGAGATAAAGATGAGGATTCAGACGGAGGTTTGAAGAAGAATATGAAGATGATGGTGATGCTGATGATGAATATGATGGTGACGATGATGACGACACTGATTATGATGATGGTGGTCATGATGATGATAATGATGATGTTGATGGGGGTGGTGCTGATAATGCTGGCGTTGATGCTGAAACTAATGAGGTGATGATAATGATAATGGTGATGGTGATGATGATGGTGAAGATGCAGATGAAGATGCAGATGAAACTTAAGATGAAGATGAAGATGATGATGATGATGACGATGAAGACGAAGGTGGCTACGACAAAAAATATTCAGATTAATATGAAGATGGAGATAAAGATGAGGATTGAGATGGGGTTTTGAAGATGGGCATGAAGATGGTGGTGAAGATGATGACGTGATGATGGTGAAGATGATGACGATGATGATACTGATTATGATGGTGTTGATGATGATGATGATGATGATGCTGGTAGTGGTCATGATGATGATGGTGACGAAGATGGCGACGACGATGATGAGATCGCATCTGGTATATGGACGTACCTACGACAATCGAGTTCGTCGTCCCCAGGGAACACCTACCCGTGCCCGTCGTACAGACAAGATGCAACTAGCGTCGAGGTATACCGACACAGGCGATGAGAGCAGAAAGTCTTCGCCGCGTGCGAGGAGCAATGGCACAAGAGACCAGGCATCGCTCGGCTCGACTTCGACTGTTGGGCGATCTGCGCGCAGAGAGTGACCTGCACGCCTGGCTCCTGCAAGTCCGGTGCCATGTTTGACGCTCGGCTGTGCCGCGGAGCAGATGTGCGAACGCCGCCGCACACTCCGCACTGCAGCTGCGATGAGCGATGGGATGCCAGCTGCAACAAAACTCGGCGGCGAGCAAGGGGGGGAAACGAGAAAGAGAAGGCCTCCTCAGACGGCGGCGGGACTTCTCAGAGGCCCTCGCGCCTGCTGAGACGATTTCCTGTCTTCGGGGAAGGCTCAGAAAACTTCTCGGGAAAGGTCGGGGCACGTCCAAACCTTCTGAGAACGCCTTCTCCTTCTCACTTTTCCACCCCTCGCTCGCCGCCGAAAAATCTGACCATCCCGGCAGTCCGTGCGGCATTGCCCGCCGTGCACGGGCCGCCCCCTCGCGCATATAGCCCCAAGGGCCGGTGTCGGGGAACATTGAAAAAACACGCGTGTAACCCGTGCCCCTCCCAACCCGAAATTCGGGTCTTCGGATTAGGTGGGGATGGCCTGGTAGGTAGCCACCTCCTTTGCTCAGCCTCTCCTGCGTGCCACCGTCGACTTGGTTGCCTGCATATACATTGTTTTGCCGATCGGAGTGGGCCCTCGCATCCCCCCTCCCCCCCCTGGAGTAGATCTTGGCTGTTTTTTGGCGCTTGTTTCAAGTAGGTGGAGCCTCCCCCGTAGGACGCACTGCTGAAAACAGTCGCACTGAGCAGAGGTCTGGAGCAAGACTCCCCCCCCTCCTCCCCCCTTCCGCCCAATGTCGACACGCCGAAAAACAAAAAGCTCCCCAGAGGCACGCGTGGTCCTCGTGCCCTGGCGCCCGAGGAGGGGCGAAGGCAGACGGCTGGCGTCCCCTGCGCTCTGCCGTGCTCTTCTGCGCCATGCCGTGCCGTGCTCTGCCATGCACCGCGCATCCTCTCGCGATCCTTGCCCTGCTCGACAGCCGACTGTGCGAATCGCGCGGAGATCTACGCCACGGTAGAGGATGGCAGGGCGGGGCAGGACGTCAGATGTGGCGCGAGCGCACCCGGCTTGCCTTGTCCTCCTCCGCCTCCCCCCTCCTCGCCCTCCTCGCGCTCCTCGCCTGCCTCGCCCTCGTCCCTCCTCCCAACGCGCCCTCCCCAAGCGCCCCGTCCCCCCTCCTCGAGGGGCAACGACAGGGGGGGGGATGGGCATAGGGGGGGGATGCATCGACCTGCATCGATGCATCCGCCCCTATGCCTATCCCCCCCTATCCTTGCCCCTGCCTCCACCCTCCTCCTCCGGGGGGCGGCCGGGCACCCCCCGGAGAAGGAGGAGGAGGAGGAGGAGGAGGAGGATAGAAGAGAAGGAGGGAGGACGACAAGAGGAGGAGGAGGAGGAGGAGGAGGAGGAGGAGGAGGAGGAGGAGGAGGAGGAGGAGGTGCGCACCACCTGGCGCGACGGGGGATCCGAGGCGCGGGCAGCTAGGAGACGGAGCGCCCTCCAGGGGGAGGGACTTACCAGGGCCTGGAAGAAACGCGAGGCCCTGGGCAGAACGGGGGGGGCATCATTTTTTTTGCAGCACCTACCTCTGCCAGGCGGCAGAGGCGTCACGACAGCCCCCCCCCATAAATAGGGTCAAGTGGCCCCCCCGTACGCGGGTGGAGGCCACGGGACGCATACTTGATCTTGGTCGCCTGGGAACTCCGAGTCGACGGGTGCAGGGAACGGCCAAGACAGCGCTTCTCGATCCCACGCAACAAGCCTCCAGGGAGGATAACGTGGACCGAGCACAACGAGCAGAAGGCCACGCGGCCGACCTGCTCCATCTGATGGCCCAGGGACACAAACCGAGCAGCGAGCGTTTCGGTCGGCGGCGTCTGGGCCTGGCAAGGAGAGGACCCCAGGACCCTCGCAGCAGCCTCGATCGCCGCAAGCGCCGCATCCGAAGAGAAAGCCACCCCCTCCTCTTCACGCGTGACGAACACCGCCTGGGCCTGCCACGCCTGGAACGCGCTGGGCCCACAGTGGCGGCGGCTGCCAGAGCGGAGTTGGGCGAGGGAGGAGGGGGTCTTGGCATGCAAATTGCAACGCTTGCAACGCCACTCCCCCAGAAACGGGAAGTGGTACAGATCATGCTCGATCAGCGCGAGGCCGCACTCACCTTCACGCTCTCGACGCCTCGGGGCAGGGGGCGAGGCCGAGAGCTCCTGGGCACACGCACCGATGCTCTGAGCAAATCTGGACAGAAAATCGAAAGTCAGACGCGTCTGAAAGATCACGGAACTCTGGACCTTCTCAAGCGTCTGGGCCGCAGCGTGGGCGTCTGCTCCGATACGCGCGAAAAAATCGGCCCGGGCGTTCCCCAAAAAAATGTGCACCTCGACCTCGGATCCCGACGCGACCACATCGTCCCAAACACGGTGAGCTGGGGCCCACTCGGAAGACGGCCTGGGACCAGGGCAACCATAAAGCTGAAAAATCTGCCTCCAGACAGCCGCGTGGCGCCCACCACTGGCCGCCAGGCCAGGGTCCCAAGACTGCCCCTGAAGGACCGCACTCGAATGGTCTGACACCACATGCACATTCAGGGGACCGACTCGAAGCGCCTGGGGAACAGCAAACCGCTCAGCCCGAGGCACAGTTTGGGTGCCGCCAGGCAACGCACCGAAACGAGCCCGAATCGGGGTCCCACGAGGGCCCAGCTCGACCACGGCCCATCCACACCGTCTGAGTTCGGGGCTGCTGCTGCTGCTCAGCCCCGACCCGTCAGTGTAGACGCGCCGCCCCCATGGCGCTTCGGCCTCGCCCCACGTGCACACAGGGAGCTTGCCAGGGACAGGGTCGAGAGCGACGGGGTCGAGCGGGAGGCCACACACAGCCTCAAGCGAGTCCCAGACCTGCAAGCCCACCTCGAAACGACCCGTGTCCCGGAGCTCAGACCTGCACAAAAGAACATCATCGGGAATGCAATTGCCCTGGGACGCTGGGTAGTTCAACACGGCGTCACAGTCATAAAGCTGGTGGCCGAGATAGCCTACAACACTCATGCCGCACAGCGTACACGATTTACTGTCGCTCAGGCCAGCATCATATTTTCTCTCTTGCGACCACAAGGCGTTGCCGATCAGACAGCGGAGAGCGGCACGACGGGCACTGTCGCGAATCTTATGGACGGCAACACGCACACCTCGAAGCCACAAGCGCTCGGAACCAGCCTGGGGGAGGTGGGACAAATCTTCTTCGCTTGCCACCTCTGGATCCCCGACCGAAGCTGTACCTTCACATCGAGCGGAGCGGTTCGCAACAGGTCAATCGAAAAACCTTGGTCGTCCACCAGCACGTGCGCAGCAGACATAGACCAGCCTACACGGTGCAAGCTGAGCAGCACTGCGCTAGTTGGGCCACGACATGACTTCCACGTCGGCCGCTCGAGGATCCGTGCCTTGACGGCCATCCACGCTTTTTGGAGTCGGCCTAGCGAGAACCTCGAGTCCCAGATTACAGCTGCGCAGCGTTGGACCAGCGGCACCGTCGCATCGAATATGGGGTCATAAAAAAGGGGTCAGGCTGTGTCGCAAGCCAAGCCGTCAAGGACCCAGATCGCTTCGCGACCACTAAGGTTCCCGCCATGGTGCGGAGGGTCCCAAGGGTCGGACCCGTGAGCCCAGAAACCCCAGCCCCATGCGACCCAGCAAGCAGAAGCCCAGTGCGCCATAAAAGACTCACCTTGCTGGGCGCAGCTCGACGGAGGGCCGCCAACTTGTCCCGACGCCGAAGCAATTTCGTGAGACTGAGCTTTTCTTGGGCCCGCACAGGCCGTCCAGAAAAGAAAAAAAAAACTCATGGCCAAGGTTACGCAGATGGGCATGGCTGCGGAGTTTGACCAGACGGGCCGACGACGACAGGTTCGACGACACTTTCACCGCCGTAGCCACGTACCCACTCTTGGCCGCTTGGAGGATGAAACCAAGCTGGAAGACCTGGCTGCCATACCATCTTACCGCGGCAAATAAGATCTCACTAAACTTAAACAGACTGCCAACCCACTGGAAACTGGAATCATCCATGAGGACTCTGGGCCTGACCGTGGGGTAAAGGGTCCTCATCTTAACAATCACACGGTGGAGAAGCACGTGCATCATAGAATTGGCGTAGCTACATCCTGCAAGGATGCCTTGGTTGGTCACCACCTGCCGCGACACGGAACCGAACGCCTGGATCACCCTCGGGCACCGATAGGATGCAAGGACCATCCACATCATCCGAAGCGGGTATCCAACCTTCCTGGCTTCGGCAAACAGTCGCTCTACAATAACACATTCGTAGCATTTAAACATGTCCAAGAAAACGTTCACATAATACTCCCCCACCGCCGTGGCCGCCTCCGCCTCCAGATTGTGGCCAAAGGCAGCGTCAGACGCACTAGCCCCTGGACCATGGCCCCAGAAAGAAGGGTCGCGATTCGCCTTCTCCCAGGCATGGGAGACAGGTTTTCTCACCCGCCCCCAAAGGCGGAGCAGAGAGTTCAAAAGCGCAATCAACCGATACACTCCAGAGGGCTTGGGCAAGCGGACTAAACGGGTTTGGATCCGAGACTCTGGCCAAGCAAGGAGCCTCTCGCAGGCCTTGAACATGTCAGCCACCGATTGCAAGCACTGATCGGAGACTGCGAGCAAGGACCTAGGGTTCAAGCCGAGCTGGCCCAGAGCTGTTTTGCAAGGAAACGAAGCGCAAGCCCTACGGCGACTGAGATATCAGGCAAAGCCTCCCAGTCATGGTGATCTCTAGGCAAGCCCACTCGATCGCAACTGTGCATCTTCCAGATCTCCTCCCACTCCGCGAGGCAGTCGTCTGCCTGCTGGAACCGCTGTGGACGAGACGTCTGCGCGATCAGCTCCTGCACCTCACGCACACGGGAGAACTTGTGCGCAGCTCCTGCACCCTTGGCAAAAGCCTGCTTGACCCACTTCTTCCAGTCAGCCCGTGAAGCATCAGCAAACTCATGCAGCTTGACCTCGATCTCATCAAAGAAACCCTGGACTACGTCGTCGAACACTGCACTGCTGAAGCTGGCTGGTACGTCCACAAAGAACTCCCTGATGGTCTCCGTAGACTCCTCCGGCACCCAAGACGACTTACGTATGCGGTTCAGAAACCCCTGAAGGAAATAGAACTGCTTGGATATCTGCTCCAATCTTTCATCCGTGGGGTCGGTGGCATACCCGACGGCAAGCTGAGACAACTTGGTACGGACCGAGCGCAGGTGACGCAGCCATCGGCCCAGAGTTCGAGGAGGATAGAAGAGAAGGAGGAGGAGAACGACAAGAGGAGGAGGAGGAGGAGGAGGAGGAGGAGGAGAAGGAGGAGGAGGAGGGGGAGGAGGAGGAGGAGGAGGAGGAGAAGGGAGGAGGAGGAGGAGGAGGAGGAGGAGGAGTGTAGGAGGAGGAGGAGGACGAGAGGAGAGGAAGGAGGAAGGAGGAGGAGGGGGAGGAGAGGAGGAAGGAGGAGGAGGAGGGGAGGAGAGGAGAGGAGGAGAGGAGGAGGAGGGAGGGAGGAGGAGGAGGAGGAGGAGGAGGAGGAGGAGGAGGAGGAGCTAGGAGGAGCGGCCGGGGCGCTCTGGGCGCTCCAGCTGAAGCCCTGGCCCTGGCCGTCGGGGCCTCGGCGGGCCCCGAGGTACGGGGGGGCGGCGCGGCGGGGGGCGGCGCTGGCGCGGAGGGGGGAGGGAGGAGGGAGGACGACGGCGAGGGAGCAGGAGGAGGAAGGGGAGGAGGAGGGCGACGACGAGAAGGAGGACGACTGAGGAGGAGGGCGAGGAGGGCGATGGCGAGGAGGACGACGGCGAGGAGGACGGGGAGGAGGAGAGCGACGAGGAGGAAGATGGGGGGAGTGGGGAGGAGGGAGGAGGAGGGGAGGAGGGGGGAGAAGGAAGGGGGAGGGCGGAGACGACCAGTCAGCAGGGCGGAGGAAGGAGGAGGGAGGACGATGACGAGGACGATGAGGAGGAGGGACGACGGCGATGACGACGGCGACTCCTAGCAAGGCGCACAATGCAAGGTAGACTCCGATAGCGACAATTAGATGCCGGCCGGGTCCAACTGCAAGTCAACACACTCCGGGGATCAGTCAGCATCGACTCGGGAAATCGACTGGAGCGGGCGTCGGATCCCGCTGCATCGGCAGGGAGTCGCAATCGAGTCGGATCGGCTGCGCAAAAGATGCACAACAGTTAAGTCGGGCCTGTCCCCCTACAGGGGGATTTTCGACGAAAAATAAAAAGTACCCCAAAAATACCCCAAGTGTTCATAAATACTCAAAAGATAGTCCCCAGACTGTTTTTGAATTATTTGTGGACTATCTTTGGGGTAGTTTTTATTTCTCGTCCAAAATCCCCCTGTAGGGGGACAAATCCGACTTGACACAGCAGCGCACCTGCAGCCACCGGGCCGCCTCGGGTCGTCGGCATATAGGAATCCGAACGGATCGGGCCGCCCAGAGTCCATCGAAGCGGATCGGTCGAGTCGAGAAATGGGCCCTGCACGAGCGGCCGAGAAGGCGAAGCACAAAGGAGAAGAGGCACGCGTATCGCAGAGAGCGTCGCTCGACTCGGCGTGGTACGTCGGAGCCTCGTCGCGGATCCACGCAATGGCACCAGTGATCTCAGCGGAGCGCGCCTGCAAATGGCTGCACCGCAACGCAAGCAGAATGCTCAGGGCACATCCTCTTGCCGTTCCGGACAGGGTGCTTACGGACTTGCGCAGGCCCTGCTAAAGACTCTCCCCTCACTCGTCATGAGCATCCTCCTCCTCGTCATCACCACCCTCCTCCTCCTCCTGTTCCTGCTCCTCCTGCTCCTCCTGCTCCTGCTCCTCCTCCTCCTCCTCCTCCTCCTCCTCCTCCTCCTCCTCCACCTCCTCCTCCTCACCTCCTCCACCTCCTCCTCCCCCTCCTCCTCTTCCTCCCCCTCCGCCTCTTCCTCCTGCTCCTCACGCGCCTCCTCGGAGAGAGGCCCTTCGGAGACCGGCCAAGCGAGGGCCAGCGAGGGCAACCAGGCGAAGCGTGCGGCGAACATCAGGAGCGATGGAAGGAGGGCAATCACGACAACGAGGGCGACGACTCAAATCTCGGGGCGTCCGAGAGGGGGGCGTCCAAGAGGGCGCTCGCGAATCGCGGCCCGAGGCGCGCCCGCGGACGAGGGGGAAACCCAGCCATGATGTACACACACGCACACACACAGACACACACATACACACACACACACACACACACAGACACAACACACACGCACACGCACACACACACACACACCCACACGCACACGCACACACAGTCCTCACCCCCCCCCTTCGATGCCCCTATGACAACGCAGAAGACGCAACACCACGACGACAACGACGACGACGACGACGACGGCGACGACGACGGCGACAATGAGGACGGCGGCGACCACAGCGGCGACACGGGCTGAGCACCAGGCCTGGAGCGTCGGGCGTGTCGGCGCTGCCATTGGCGTTGCCGCTCTTCGCGACGGCGTCTCGGCGAGGGGTCGGGCGAGGAACAGTGACCCCCACCTCCTCCCGCTGCGCTCCCCCGCCAACTCCTGCTGGTGTTCGTCCTCCTTTTCCTTCGTCCGTCTCCTCAACCTTCTCATTCGTCCTTGTTCGTCCTCCTCCTCCTCCTCCTCATCCTCCTCCTCTGCCTCCTCCTCCTCCTCCTCTCCTCCTCCTCCCTCCTTCTCGCCTCCTCTCTCTCCTCTCCTTCCTCCTTTCACTCCTCTCTCTTCCTCCTCCTCTCCTCCTCCCCCTCTATCCTTCTACTATATTGTTCTTTCTCCTTCTCTCCTCCTCCTCCTTCTCTCCTCCTCTCCTCTTCCCTCTCTTCATCTCCTCCTCCACCTCCTCCTTCCTCCTCCTCCTCCTCCCCCTACTGTTGTTCGTCCTCATTCTCCTCCGCCTCCTAGTCCTGTTCCTCCTGCTCCTCCCTCTCCGCCTTTCTGTTTTACGTCCCTCCTCCTTCCCCTGGACCAGTGGCGTGGACAGCACGCCAAACAAAGGGGCGCCAGAGCAGGGACTGGAGGAACAGCAGCAGCAGCAGAGGCAGGATCGGGAAGTCGGACGGCGGGTGGGCCGAGCAGGGGGCGGATCGGGAACCCGATGATCCAGGACCCCCTCGACTCATGAAAAAAACGGCGCGAAATGGAAATGTGTCCCTGTTTTCAGCCTCTGGGGGCCCTCACTGGGCCTCGGGACCGTCAAAACCGGGGAGTAGAGTCGAGGCCGTTCGGGGTCGAGGTTATGAGAAGATCGTGACGTTGGGGGGCTGGCTCGGCGGGGTGGGACGAGGAGGGGGCACGAGAGCACGATGATCACCTCCGCGTGGAAGAGCATGAGCGGCGAACATGTCCGCATCCGCGCCGTCGCGGTCTGGACTCCAGGGCGCGATGCTGCGGATACGCGGGCGAACGGATACGCTCCGCGCGGGGTCTCCGCGGAAAACCGCCCCGCATCCGCGGGGTCGCGGCCCAGAGGCCTGGCCCGCGAGGCCGCGGATACTGGTACGGCAGGTTCGCGTCGTGCCGACGCAGGCGTCGGTTCCTGACACCGCGGGGATCGTTCAAACTTGAACGATCGGCCCTTTCACAGGGGCCAGATCGTTCAAGGATGGGCCGATTCTGGGCCACAGGCGAAGTTCAACCTTACACGCCCGCGCTGGGGTCGCCGCCTGTCGACACAACGCGAGCCTGCCGCGTGCGTTGGCCCGCGAGAAGAGTGCCAGGGAGAAAAGATGAGGCAGACCCATTCCACAGGGATCGAGGGCACGCACACACCATGCTCTGAACGAGGAGGATGAAAGCGGATCAAGCTGGACCAGGAACAGCACGACGAGCAGCATCGACGCCAACAACAACAGCAAAAACAACAATAACATCATCATCAGCATCATCAGCATCGTCGTCATCATCATCAGCATATTCAGCATCATCATCCTCATCATCATCACCATCATCATCATCATCATCATCATCAGCATCATCATCATCCTCATCATCATCAGCATCAGCATCAGCAGCATCATCATCAACAACAACAAGAAGAACAAGAACAACAACAACAACAACAACAACAACAACAACAACAACAACAACAACAATTACTAACACGTGGGGACACACCGTTCTCACCAGTGCCAGGGTTTTCATGGGACGCCGGCCAATACCCCCACTTTGTGGGGGGGCAGTTCAAGCTCTCCCAAATTTCCAAACGACTCTTCGCGACCACCCACACCCAGCTTCCCGCCCTATGACGTTCGGACACTTCACTTCGTGGCATGCGGACGACCTTGGCTACTACACTGGCGCATGGGTACAGTGACTTGTTGTGGTAACCTTTTCCGGACGCTAGCTTAATATACGACTTTTCCCACTTTTCAAACACTCGACACCTGTGCTGGTTTTTGGTGGTAACATGTTTCTGACGCTAGAATAGGAAATCACGGTATACCAGTACGACGCCGGTACTGTCTGTCGGGCCTACAATGATATTGACTGCTATGGTTGGTGAGGCGCTAGCGTCTGATACGACGTTTTTCGGTTTCTGTACCCCACTAGCGAATACACTTATTTTGAATGGTACCACGTGGGTGGCGCCAGCATACCACAGGACTTGTTTCCGTTGTTGTGAGACGATACAGACTCATTCTTGTTCTGTTTTTGTGGTTCCGGCCTCAATGTGCAATACTGGCTCATTCTTCTACGAAATACACGTGAGTAGCTCTCTCTATCTCTCTCTGCCCACTGCGCAAGGGATCCACACCTAAAGAGGAACACGAAAGAATATGAAGCGATGCCGGATCCTGGCAGAGCGATCGGGTCTCTTTTCCGAACATCTGACGGCCCCTAGAGCCGGGTCAATGGCACGGGGGCCGGAGATGGGAGGTCATGTCACGCCCCCGTGTCATTTTTTGCAAGGGATGGTGGCCCTCGCAGGCGCGCAGACGTTGTTGAAGCAGTTCGAGGTGAGCGCAAAAGTTGCCCTCGAAGCCCCGTTTGATAGGAATGTTGAAAAACCATTGGTTTTGGAAGGATTCAGCATGCGCGCGGGGGCAGATTTTCAGAATTCTTTGATGAGAAAGTGGTGTGTTTTCATACGTTTCCTTGACATCGCATCTTGAAATTGTTGAAATCACAGTGTGTTTGGAAGGATTTCGACATGCGCGCGCGGCGGCCGCGGCGATGTGCATTTCGTGTCATTTTTTGCAATGGATTCTTGAAATGTGGTTATGTTAGAACAAGAAATGTCATTTCATATTGTTTTTTGCAAGGGAAAGCGGGGGGGAACAAAACAACCGGATCTGGATCACATCGTTTTGTCAAGGGCTTTCGCTCGAAAATGATGAAAACAAGGCTGCGGCCTAGATAAAACGGGGGGGTCGCGCACCAGGGGTCCCAACAATAATATTTCTTTAGAAGCAATAACATTCAACAGCAACAACGACACCAACAACAAAAACAAAAACAACAACAAAAACAACAAAAAATCAGGTTAAGACTGATCGTTCGTATCTGCTCGCGCGTACCTCGCCACGTATATCCCCAACCCCCGATACCCGCCCTCTCCGTCTTCGATCGTACCCCCTCTGGGGGTACATCTTCCTGACCTGCCACGCGTATTGGGCGCAGCCCCCAAAAGAGCAAGAGGAGTGAAAAAGGAGAGAGAGAGAGAGAGATAAAGAAAGAAAGAGAAAGAGAGAGAGCGACAGTAAGAGAAAGGGAAAGAGAGAGAGAGAGAGAACAAAGAAAAGAAAAACAAAAACAAAAATAAACAAAAAAAAAAAAAAAGGGGTGGGGGAAGGGAAGGAGGCAAGGGACAAGAGGGAGGGAGCGGAGCAGAACTGCGGACGAGAGAGGCAGCAATGGGGCCACTGAAGGGCAGCAGCGGGGCCACGAAGGGCAGCAATGGGGCCACTGAGGGCACGAGCGAGCGGGGGCCACGAAGGGCGTACACACGGGCCACCAAGGGCAGCAACGGGGCCACACTGGGCAGCGATGGGGGCCGCTGAGGGCAGCAGCGGGGCCACGAAGGGCAGCATTGGGGCCACGAAGGGCATTAACGGGGCCACAGAAGGCAGCAAGGGGGCCACGAGGGGCTACGATGGGACCACTGAGGGCAGCAGCGGGGCCACGAAGGGCAGCAGTGGGGCCACTGAGGGCACAAGCGACTGGGGGCCACGACGGACGTATATATGGGCCACAAAGGGCCTACGCTAGGGCAACGAATGTCAGCAATGGGGCCACGTGAGGGCACAAGCGACTGGGGGCCACGAAGGGCTAATATATCGGGGCCACTGAAGGCAACAGCGGGGCCACGAAGGGCAGCAATGGGGCCACAAGGGGAGGGGCCACGAAGGGCAGCAATGAGGCACAAAGGGCGCGAGCGAGCATGGGGCACGAAGAGCATGACCATGACGGGCGGGCCGAACGGGCGGATCGATAGTGAGCTTGGCGTGACTAGCCAGGAAGATCCCAGCGAGAGAGCGATTCCCAAGTAAATTTGAAGAAGTCCCCAGCGAACGCGCGATTCCTGAATGGCAAGAGCGCGGCGCCTGAAGTCTCATGCGGGAGCGCGGTTCTTGAATAAATTGCAAGGAAATCTCAAGCGGGAGCGGGGGACCGGAGCAAATCTCCAGGAAGTATCAAACGGGAGCCGCTGTCGTTGTAAACTGGGGGCCTCGTTTGAGGAAGACCCTTTGCTAAAAAACAGGGTGCGTGCGCCAGGAAGGGCACTTCAATTGAAAGAATGCACTGTGTACAGGAGGGTGGGTCAACAATAAAGACTGTTCAGTAATGAGAGTTCAACCATAAGTTTAGAAGTGTTCGTTCCTATTCGATCACGCGCCAACCAATACGTATATCCCAAACCCTCGGTACCCGCCCTCGTCGTCTTCGATCGTACCCCTTGGGGGCATATCTTCCTTGACGCCCACGTGCATCAATGCAGCCACTAAAACAAGGGAAGACAGGACGGGTGGAAGGGGGGGAGACGAATGGAGCACGAGAGAAATCAGCAGTAATGGGGGCAAGAAGCAGAAAACAAGTGGGAGAACCAGACGGGCAGATCGGGTAGCAGACCCATAGCGGGCAGCTCGGGAAGGCGGGCCCAGGCGACCAGACCAGGTCGAGCAGGCGGGTTGCTGAAGCGTGGGTCCCGCATGAATCGCGAGGAAATCTCGGGCGGTAGCGCAGTTCCCAAGTAAATGAGAACGTGATTCCTGAGCGCCGAGGGCGCATCGTCTGAATAAACTGCGAGGAAGTCCCACGCAAGAGCGCGATGCGTACATGAATTGTGAGGAAATCCCGCGCGAAAGCGCGATATTGATCCTATTAGGAGGAAGGCGAAGCTTTTCGGATAATGGGCGATCTAGAGACGCAGATGCTTCGGACATCAGGGACACGATCAGCATTGCCAGTGCCTACTGTGCTGGCAATGGTCCGCAGGCGGCCTTACCCGGCTTCGTCGGCGCCTACTGTGCCGCTGGGCTAAGGCTCGGGGGGTCACGTCCCCGCGGGGCCGAGTGCCTGCCGTCCGTTGGCAGGGCGCCGCACAGGGCGCATTGCGTCGCAGGGCGTCTCACATGGCGCCCTGCTTCGCACTTTCCTGCCGTCTCGTGGCAGGACGCCTCACAGGGCGCAGGCCGCGTCGCAGAACGCGCAATCGCCCTCCCGCCCCCCCTGCTTCGCGCCGCGTCGCGCGCGTAGATGCGGCGAGGGATTCACATACGGCCCGTGCGCGGCCGTTTCTGCCTCAGCTCCCGCTTCCCGAGGCGACGGCCAGCACGGAAGTTTCGGGGGGTGATCACCAGGTCGTCTCCTGGCGGCTCCTTCCCTGGTGGGCTGGGGGTACATTCGCCCCCTTGATGCTGGGGAAAAGCATCGACAACGTCGTGAGATTGGAATTAATTCTGCACTGAGGGCCAGGGTCCCCGTCTGAACCCCGTGACACTTTCCCTGGTAACAAAAAAGGGCGCGAGCCCTAGGGGAAGCACTTCAAATGAAAAAGCACAATGGTCACCGGAGGGGGCGATCAACAATAATTATTATTGAATATGAGAGTTCAGCAACAACAACAACAACAACAATTACTAGCACGTGGGGACACTCCGTTCTCACCAGTGCCAGGGTTTTCATAGGAGGCGGGCAATACCCCCACTTTGTGGGGGGGCCGGTTCAAGCGCTACCAAATTTCCAAACGACTCTTCGCCACCACCCACACCCAGCTTCCCGCCCTATGACGTTCGGACACTTCACTTCGTGGCATGCGGACGACCGTGGCTACTATTCAGGGGCCCGCGGCCGACGACGACGGCGTGCGCGCGCGAAGAAAAAACGAATGTGTCCCGCATGGTATTATTTGACAGGGATGATGGCCCTGGCAGGTGCGCAACCGTTGTTGCAGAAGTTCGAAAAAGTTGCTCGCAAAAGCCCGTTTGACAGAAATGTTTGAAAAGTGCTGGGTTTCCTACGAATCCGCAAGAGCGCGCGGGATGAAAGTTTGACATTTTGTTTTGAAAAAACATTGGTTTTTGGAGGTTTTTATGTTAAAATCGCTACGAAAACTAAGGTTTTGGAAGGATTTCGTCTTGCGCGCGCGAATGTCCACTCTACCTTATTTTTTGTAAGGGATTCTTGAAGTTTGGATATGTTAGAACAAGAAATGTCCACTTTAGCTTATTTTTTGCAAGGGAAAACCGATGGTAACAACACAACCGGATCTGGATGACATCGTTTTACTTGAGACTTCCTCACGAAAATGATGAAAACGTGGTTGCGGCCTAGGCGCGGCGGGGGGGCCATGCACCAGGGGCCCCAACAATAATTATTCTTTAGAAGTAATAATGTTCAACAACAACCACAACAACAACAACAACAACAGTCATTTTAAGACTGTTCACTATTATCTGCACGAGTGTCCGTTAACGCGTATTTCCCAAACCCTCGATACCCGCCCTCTTCGTTTTCGATCGTGCCCCTTTTGGGGATAGACCTTTCTTCCCTGCAGGCCTGGCCTCGGCAAGCGACGGGGCGGCCGCGGACCGTCGGCCTGGCCAGCGGCAGCGCTGATCAGCGGCAACCCGACCCCAGGAGGGACGGACAGGGGACCGACCACGACGACGACGACGACGAGCGAAAGCGCGAGCGAGAGAGAGAACGACAGCAGGGCCACGAAGGGCAGCGAGGGGGCCACGAAGGGCAACAGCGGAGACACGAAGGGAATGCGTAAGGGGCCACGAAGAGCGCGAACGAGCGGGGCCACGAAGGGCAGATAATGCGGGGCCACAGAAGGCAACGACGGGGCCACTGAGGGTCGCAACTGGGCCACGTATGACAGCGAGGGGGCCACAAAGGGCGACAGCGGGGCCACGAAGGGCATGCAAAGGGGCCACGAAGAGCGCGAACGAGCGGGGGCCACGAAGGGTATACGTGTATTGGGCCACGAAGGGCAGCGACGGGGCCACGAAGGGCTGCAACTGGGCCACGAAGGGCAGCGAGGGGGCCACGAAGGGTTGCAACGGGGCCACGAAGGGCATGCATATAAGGCCACGAAAGGCGCGAACGAGCGGGGGCCACGAAAGGCAGCGAGGGGGCCACGAAGGGCAGCGAGGGGGTCACGAAGGGCTGCAACGGGGCCACGAAGGGCAGCGACGGGGCCACGAAGGGCTGCAACTGGGCCACGAAGGGCAGCGAGGGGGCCACGAAGGGTTGCAACGGGGCCACGAAGGGCATGCATATAAGGCCACGAAAGGCGCGAACGAGCGGGGGCCACGAAAGGCAGCGAGGGGGCCACGAAGGGCAGCGAGGGGGTCACGAAGGGCTGCAACGGGGCC
>CAUYUJ010002777.1:72500-85810 GCA_963575745.1 Prorocentrum cordatum | reverse complement strand
ATCGACCAGTAGTAGGAGATGCGATCGTGTCTTTGGTCAGACTCGACCGCGTGTACTTCAGCATCCACACTGCTGAGTTGCTGGACCAATGCCCGAAATCTGGAACCCTCGGGAATACGTTCGACTAGCCTGGGCCCTCGGATCATGCGCCGATTTTCGCGATGCTTACCCCTGAGCCCCGAGGCCCCTCATCGATCCCGTCTGTCTTACTGAACACCAGAGTTTGAGGAATGCGTTTGCGGATTTATGGAAGCAGCTTACCCACCTGGCAGTGCCCATCGAAAACTTTGGGCACTCAAGGATTGCCCCTTAGCGGCCCGCGGCAATATCACGGGGCACATGTTTCAGGAAGCACCTATCACCTCTAAGCAGAAGGTAGCTGTGTGTCTGAAGGCGATGAGCGGTCCGCGCGCGTCGCCGCCCTGTTGTCGCTGGGCGTCTTCGCCCTTTCCTTGAGCTTCAGGGCCTCATTGACGCCGAGACGCACGCGTTCACATATTACGGGGGTTTTCATCCATGTATGGGCTCGACCAGCGGCGGCTGAATCAATTTGGGGATTGGTGGGCTTCCAGGTGCGGGCCAAGAAGTTCATGGCCCTGGACGCGCGCTTCGCCTACGCCAGCTCCCCCGAGGATCGTCGCCCCGCCGGCGCCGCTGACGCTTCTTGGAGTTGCCCGCCCCCATCTGGGCGCGTCTGCGGCAGCCCTGTGGAGCGCGCGCAGGCACTCGCGGATCGCTGGAGAGGACCGCGCGCTGCTACTGACAGTTCCGACCCCGCCTGCGACTCCATTCTCGCTGACGAGATTTCCGAGGCTCGAGAAGTTTCTTTTGGCGTCTTCTGGAGTCTGGATTGTGGCGCGATTTGTGGCGTCATTGGCTCCAGACAGATTCGACCTGCGGCCCCGACGGGGCCCCCCTATGGCGCGCGTCAAAAGAGCGGAGTCATGGGCAGAGGGATTCTGCGCGAAGTGCGCGCCGGCCAGATGAAGTTCGGCTCTCTGCCCGGCGGCTTTAATCATGCTCAGCAAGTCTTTCGGCCGCAGGATGTTCCTCCAGGAGCCTTGGGCCGATCCCGTCGACGAGAGCCCGATCCATCACTCACTCGAACACTGACAACGAGAGTCCGGCAAGTTCCATTGGCTCCCCCTTCCAGGTCCAAGGGCAATGCGCTGTCTCAGGGGCCCAGCGAGGATTCGTTACAGGACGACGGGGTATTCTGGGCAACATTTTCTCGATCGAGGCAGCGCTGCCCCAGTTCGCCTGCCTGCGTCGTAGGTTGTCCGCGGGCAGGACTGCTGCCGATGGGCGTCCTTGGCCCGCGCCAGGATCTGCGAGGCGCCGAGTGCCAACCGAGTTCCTGCCCGCGTTTTGCATGCGGCTCAGCAGTTATATTCTGGAGCACGCGCCGACCTGCTCGGGGGGGGGGGGGGGGGGGGGGGGGGGGGAGGGGGGGGGGGGGGGGGGCGCTTCCTGCATTGGAAAAAATTTGGCGCGGGGTCAAACAAGGGCGCCCCTTTCCGTGGATTCTTCTGGCCATCGCCTTCGGCCCAGTGATTCGTTGGATGCAGAAATTTGCGAATGCATTCGCTGAGGGCGTTTCCGTGTGCTTGTTCCGATGGTGTAGGGGCGTCGCGCTCCAGCGTCGCCAGCGTTGCCCCTCTGCTCCTCGAATTCATGTGGCGGGTTGGCCACGGGGCTGTGGCTGAACAAGGGCATGACCATCCTAGTCTTTGTTCGCGAGTGCGCCGAGGCCGACGCCCGGGCAATGTTCCCCAACGCTGGAGTCGACGTATCAGGGACTTCTATTTCCAGATGTGGGCTTCATCTGGGTGACTGGATTGGGCCTGGAGGGCTTCTTCGGTCGCGGCCTGTCCGGGGCCAGAAATTCTCGAGCGTATTTGGTATATGGAGAGTCTCTGTATTGGGCCCACTCAAAGTCTGATTTGCTATAATTCATGTGGGTTCAGTGTCCTCAGCTATATCGTGCGTGTATTTCGGATATCTAAACCAATTCGGCAACTCCAGGACTCGGTGCTCTAGACGCTCACCTGTGCTCCACGGTGGGCGTTCAATTCCGACATGATTAGATATGTTGATCGGCTGGGAATTCCTGTTCGCGTTCGTCATCTGGAATGTACCAGCAGAGCCACCATGCATCGGGTTGCACTCAAACGCCGAGCTTTTTCATGAATGTATAAGTCAGCGCTGCCAGTCGGAGAACATAGGGGTCGAGCGACTGGCCGTTCCGAGACAGCGCGAATGGATGGAGTCCTCTGTCTGTTTCTCGCTTTTGCGCATGTAGGAGCCGGACGAACCTCTTCCCCGATATTGATGAGGACATCCACGACTTGCAGCGGAACGTATATATTGTAAGCTTTTCAAAGAGAGCCCCCCCTTCCATGTGCAACCTGCTTGTGCCGCGGGTGCCTTGCCTCATGTCTGACCACTTCCGTGATTTTCAACGGCACCAGGTTAGTCACGGAGTGCTTACCAGTGTCAAAACGGTTTGTAGAATGTGTTCTCTTTTTGGTTTTAGTCTTCTCTGGAGTGTGAATAACGCTTGCCCTGCCGCAGCTCCGTACCGCCAGGGTGTTATCAGCTGCATATATGAACGTGGCGCGATCTGTGATGATTATATTATGAATTTGTTTGTCGGTTTTTCCTGCATGGCACACTCATGTTAGTCGGTACGAGAGGCTCTTCTGTACATTCCCATGCCCCCCCCCCCCCACGTCCTCCACTGTTTTGCGCGGCTGCGTTTTGGTGCATGATATTATGCTTTCTGCTTTCGACACTCTGCGAAGCAAGGTTTCCTTTGGGCCTGGGAGGCTTGATGGGGCTTTTCTGTAGCAAAGCACGGGTTGTTGCCAAGAATGCTCCACCGCTCGCGAAGCGTTAGCCAGGCGTTCAGACACGAACGGGGGCCATCGTCATCATCATCACCACCGTCATCACCATCCTCATCATCATCATCGTGCTCGCCAGATGTGTGTTTTCCCGTTTCAGCTCCTTCGACAAGACGGGGCCCCTGTTGGCTATCATTAGCTACGCCTCCTGCGTCGCATCGGAGGGCTTAGGTCGACAAACGCACGTTTGCGTCAACACACGTTCTGAGGACCATCGACAAACACAGCGGCTCTCCAGTGCGCCCAGCGTGCGGGGGCACGGCGGCGGACAACGTACGCCTTTTCAGCGCAGAGTGTGGGCGCATTTGCACTTCGTGCGCGGCCGGTCTGGCCAGTGGTTGGACCACCGCGCCGCGGCCAGAGGCTGGGCCAGCGCGCCCCTCTTCCTCTTTCCAACCTCGCCTGCTATCGGTGTCCGCCGCGCGAGCCCTGCTTTCAAGCTAGATTGTCGCTTTGCCGCTCGTCGTGTGCGCCCACCGCTGGGCGGCGGCCGAGCTGACGAGCTGGCGCCAAACACGCCTTCTCCTCCGTTGTCCCCACCTCCTCACTCCTCTTCCGCAGTCGTTTTGGGTCAAGACTCAGGCCGCCCCTCCGCGGGGAGGTGCATGCGGCCTGTGCCCGAACCCTTGCGCCGCGCCAGCGGCGCGAGCCTGATGTTAGGGGGTGCGCCCCAGCGGGGCTCGCAGACGCCTGCGGGTGGCTACGCCGGCGGCCGCGACAGCAGCAGCAGCAGCAGCAGCAGCAGAAGCGGCATGGCAGTGCTCTCCAACGGCGTTTTCTGCGGCAGCAATGTGCGCCTGGGCGGGGGCCTCGCGGTCGTCGTGCCCAAGAGGACCTCCACGGGCAACTTTGCCTTCTGCGTGCGGCATGGTCACCTCCTCCA
Organism: Prorocentrum cordatum; assembly: GCA_963575745.1. NCBI lineage: Eukaryota > Dinophyceae > Prorocentrales > Prorocentraceae > Prorocentrum > Prorocentrum cordatum. Next base: position 82,021 of record CAUYUJ010002777.1, on the reverse strand, counting down.
GATCGACGTCTCGGGGATCACAGACCTGATGGGCGCGGACAATCACCCGAACACTGAGTTCGAGGCCCAGGGAGTCGAGGGCGGCCAGGTGCAGCTGCGCGGACTCGCGTCGGGGCGGTGGCTCGCCATCGGTGACGGCGGCGGCTTCGCTAGCTCGGGCACGCCAGTGGCGCTGGACGTGACCCTCGACGGTGGCAGCGAGGTCGGCGCCGTGCTTCACGAGCAGAATGGCCGACACAGGGCGGCCCCAGCGCCGAGCGGCGCCAGCTCGCGGGACGGCGGCGGGCAGCGGCGGCCCTGGGCCGCGGCGGCGCCACGCGGCAGCTGGCAGCCGGCCTCTGGCGGGGCGGCTTGGGCTGGTTGGGGCGGCGAGAGGTGGCGGGGCGCGGGCGCGGATGACGCAGGGGCGGCTGCCGAGAGCAGCTCAGACCGCGGCTGCGCCAGCGCCGCCGCCGCTTGGCAGGCGGGCCCCGGCGGCCCTGCGTGGCAAGCGGGCGGGGGCTCCTGGGACGGGTGGGCCTGGCGTCGGGGCGACAGCGCCTGGGGCGAGCAGCCGCAGGGCGCTGGCGGCCCCTCGTGGGAAAGCGGCGGAGCCTCCTGGGGTGGCTCCTGGGACGATGGGGGCGCCTGGCCCCAGAGTGGCGGCGACGGCTCCTGGGCGGCGTCCCCTGCGACGACGGGCGGCGGCCCGTGGGACCACGGGGGCGCTTGGCCTCGGGGCGGCGGCTGGGGCGACTGGCCCGAGACCTGGGGCTACCAGGTCCCGTGTGTCACAGCTCACGATGACGTTGACTGCCAGCGCAGGCTGCCGCCGCCAGCGCAGGCGGACATGAACGTGGACTGCCGGCGCAGGCTGCCGCCACCAGATCCGGCAGCCGTGAGACTCGCCGGGGAGGCCGCGGGTGTCATCGACGTCGCGACGGTCCAGATGGTCACCACCAGCGATTTCATGGCCCAGGTCATGAAGCCCGGGGGTCTGCACGCCATGCTGGCGGCGCGTGTGAGCCCTTGGCACCTGTTCAAGAGGCTGCGGGCCGAGGAGGGGCCGGCAGCCAGCCAGCGGCCTGCGGCTGCCTGCACCGCGGCCAGCTGCGAGCCGCCGCTGCCTCCCCCGCCGCCTCCTCCCGACGGACCCCCGCCGGGCGCAGCCGTCGACGAGTGCCCCGACGGCGCATGCAAGGATGAACAGGACGAATGCTGACGGCTTGGCGCTTTTGACTGCAGGTCCAGCTCCCGCGGCGCCTTCCCCCCCCTGTGTTGCCACCGCTTTCAGAGCGAGGCGCAGGAAAACCAGGACGAGGATATCTTTCTGCGGATTGGCCGAATAATTGACGGGCCGACCGCCTGTCCACAGGGGTTGTCCGTATGCCCAGCATGGACCAAAATCGCAGAGCTGCATCTGAGGCCCAAGGCTCAGTCCTTATATCCTGGCTTCTCCACAGTTGGCTTCATGTTTCTTCACCTCCTCCCCTCCATACCCGGAAGCTGGCTACACGTATACCGTGGCCAGCTTGGGCGACAGCTGGATACGCATGTGGCCGTTGTTGTTCCTGCGCTCGACCTCGTGTGGTCGGTTGGGTCGGCCCTCTGCGTGTGTATCCATTCAGTAACCTCCGTAGGCTCCGCATGAACATCCAGCTGTATGTGTGTGTGTGTGTGTGCAGCTTCGTGGTAGTCTTGCGCCACTTGTCTTGTATCCTGTCCCTACCACGAGACGCACCTGATCCTTCTTCTCCTCCTCCTTCTCCTCCTCCACCTTCTCTGGCGACTGATATTACAGGGCTGGCCTGGACAACATGCTTCATAAACCACCCTTCGGGTGAGAAAGAGGCAGAGGGTGAGGAATGTACATTCCGATGTGTGCTTCGAATTAGATGTCAATGTGGATTTCAATGTGGATTTTGATATGGATTTCAATGCGAAATTCATTGTGTCTTGCATTTGTATAGCTCTTCGGTTTGCGTACTTATCAGTTTGTACTGTGATTGCAACTGGGTGTTTATGTCGCAATGACTATCGATGTGAGATGGGCTTGAATTTCGATCTGCATGCTGGTTGCATTTGGGTTTGTAGTTCGATGTATAGTTTGTTTGCAATTGGATGGGTGTTGTGATTATGAAGTTGCAGCTGTTTTGTTCGCATTGTATGTGTACTTGCGTGCCACACAACCACGAGACAAACATGGAAGAACCACGAGACAACCCGTGGGATAACTCGTGGGACAATCCCGCGGGATCCCGCACGGCAGACGACTTGGCTCCAACCGCGGCCGACACATCCCCGCCTTCGCGTTAAGTCGGGCATGTCCTTCAACCGGAGGAGTGTTCCAACATAGTTAAAAATAGTCTGAGGACGATTCGTTGTCCAGTTTTGAAGATTATTGGGGGCATTTTTTTGAATCTGTTTAATTTTTCGTCCGAAATCCCCCTGTAGGGAGACAGGCCCAACCTAGCCTTCGCGCGGGCACACGCGGAGCGAAGCGAAGCCGAAACAGATGTCCCGCTTATAGGCCGCTGCGTTCCACCCCTCCAAGCGGGGAAAACCACCACGACCTCCATACTTGGCGTTTACTAAGAGGCCCTGGGCGTTGACTAAACAGTCAAACAGTCCTGCCTTGTTCGATTCCTCATGTGTGTTTGCTAGACGGCTTCGCTTGTCGGGGTGCTCATGATGAGGGTGTTTTTTTTCTGCTCTTTACCCCCCCCACCCACTTCTGGCATGTCTTTGTGCAGCATCCCAGTTGTCAAGCCAACACGCGCGTTTGCAGACTTGTTGCTGTATTCCAGTTCAAGTTCAACTGAGTCCGATCTTCCTCCTAATACCCCTTCCCCCTGTATCCGTCTGCTCCTCCCGATCCAGCTCCTGCTGCTCCTCCCCAGTCTTCGGACATTGTCTGTCGGCTGACCGCGTGCGCCCGTCGTGAGCTCGAGCATTACAGCCAGAAGTCCGCATCCGGAAGCAAAGTTTTGGGCCTCGAGTGAATGAGCGCGCTCGGGGACATTTGAACCAGTACCTCGAACAACTCGGGCTGCCATCATCACGTAGACTGGTAAGACCGGCACCTGCTGCGCCTCGTGCTGCTAATGCTCCTCTTATTGCCTCTCCTCTCCTCCTGTATCGTCCTGCTCTGGATCCTGCTTCTTCTGCTCCTTTTCTTCATCGCGCTTCCACCTTGCACTTCCCCTGACTCCCTTGGACACGTCGCATTGTCGGCATTTTGCCTTTTCCCCTCTGGTCAATTTTTACCCATATCGATCCTGATCGCTTGTCCTGGCTCCTCCATTTCGTCCCCGATCCTCCTCTTCTAGGCCCTTTGGGGCCTCCCTCGTTGCCAGGACTGGGAACGGCTCGGAATACGGGCTAGGATGGTGTCTGGGAAAGCTGTGTTGACGTGGCTGGGGTGATTCTGGCCAGAGAGAGAATGAGAGAGAGAGAGAGACAAGGAGAGAGAGAGAGAGAGAGAGAGAGAGAGAGAAAGAAAAAAAGGCAGAAAGAAAGAGGGGGTGGGAGGGAGAGAGGGAGAGGGAAAGTGATACCGTTAAAGACCACCCTTCGGATGACGAGGAGGTTTGGGAGGAGGATTACATAATATTTGTGATGCACTGGACGAACAATTCAACTCACAAGTGGGCACACGTCCGAGCAACATTGGTTTGTGTATCCATATATTTGTCTACATGTTCGTCTATATGTTTACATGCCTAGGTGTTTCACGTGTTTTGTTGCACATGTGTATCTATCTATACATATGAGTTGTTTTTGTACTGGTGAGCAATGATGGTTTTCATAGTTTTTGTTGTAGTTTTCACATTGCTGCCCATCCGGTATTCATAATTCATACGTTTGCTGCCGTTACAAAGGTCCCCATGTATGTTTATTGGTTTATTTTGCTCTGCAGGGGTATCTTTTATTCCAGGCCCGGCAGGGTGCAATTTAAACAAGGTGTATTGCCACCTAGGGCGCGTTATGTCTGTTTTTGTTCTCGCCCGCAGGGAGCTCTTTTCCCATTCCAGCCTTGCAGAGCATATGTTGCTGCTGCTGTCGCTTCGCAGGGTGTTGTTTTGTTTCCATTGCATGTGGTAACATGTTTGGATGGGTGCAATGGACTCGCATAACCAACCGTTTTGCTACTGTAGCCTCGCGGAACACAACTTTTGGCATCATGGTCTGGCAGAGAACTCGATACAACCATCGGGACAACCATCGGGACATCGGGACAATCTTCTGGACAATTTGCACACCACGGCCCGTATATGGGCTCTCGTGTTTTGCTGGTTAAGCCCTGGCTCGAAATCGCGCAGCTTCGCCTCGCCTCGCTCGCACGCACGAGACGACACGATCTCGCGGGTCTCAGATCCTCACGTTTCACTTCCGTCTTATCCCCAATCTTCCGATCTAATATAGGTCGGAGGTTGGGGGTGAGATCGAAGTGGAACGGAGAGCCCCCCACCGGGAAATCGGTTTCGGTTTCGTGTTCGTGCGTGCCGTGCGTGCGGGCGAGGCGAAGCTGCGTGGGCGGGCGAGAGGAAAGTCTCCTGTGGCTGAAGCGCGGCCAGACCAAATGATTCTCCCTCCAGCAAGCGGTGGCCCGCGGTGTCCCGCCGGTGTCCCGCCGGTGTCCCGCTTGTGGCTGGGCCCTGGCCGGACCAAATGATTCTCCCTCCGGCAAGCGGTGGCCTGCGGTGTCCCGCCGGTGTCCCGCCGGTCTCCCGCTGGTGTCCCGGTGTCCCGCTGGTGCGAAAACGATAGTGAGAACGATGACAAAATCGATAGTGAGATCGATAGTGAGATCGATAGTGAGACCGATAGTGAGATCGATCGTGAGATCGATAGTGAGGTCGATAGTGAGATGAATCGTGATATCGATTGTGAGATCGAGTGATGTCGATAGGGAGATCGTTAGTGGGATCGATAGCGAGATCCAAAGTGAGATCGACAGTGAAATCGATCGAGTGAGATCGATTGTGAGATCGATCGAGTGAGATCGATAGTTGGATCCATGGTCCCATCGATCGTGAGACCGATAACGACATCGCTTGTGAGAGTTATATAGAAAAATCGATAGTGATATCGATGGTGAGATCGATCGTGAGATCGATAACGACATCGCTTGTGAGATCGATAGAGAGATCGAGAATTATACCAAGGCGCCCAAGAGCGAAGGATGACGTAAACAACTCGACACCAAGGCTCCCAAGAGCGAGCGGCAACGCAACAATCACCACTGTTGCCCATTGCTGGCCCCCCTCCCCCCAAACCTCCTTATCACCCGCAGGGTGGTCGTATAGGTAGAGGAAGGGAGGGAGAGAGAGAGAGAGAGAAAGACAGGGAGAGAGCGAGAGAGAGAGAGAGAGAGAGAGCGAGGTAGAAACATATAGGATGGTGATGGTCATGAGGAGGAGCAGAAAGAGGAGGAGGAGGAGGAGGGAAGAGGCGGCGGAGGAGAAGGAAGTGGAGTTGGAGGAGGATCGGTGGGAGGAGTAAGAGGAAGCTGGGGAGGAGCAGGAGGAGGATGAAGGGCGGCATACATGTACATATATATATATATATACACACACCTATACGACCACCCTGCGGGTGATCAGGAGGTTGGGGGGGAGGGGGGCCAGCAATGGGCAACAGTGGTGTTTGTTGCGTTGCCGCTCGCTCTTGGGACCATGGATCCCACTATCGATCTCACTCGATCGATCTCACAATCGATCTCACTCGATCGATTTCACTGTCGATCTCACTCTGGATCTCGCTATCGATCTCACGATCGATCTCCCTATCGATATCACTCGATCTCACAATCGATATCACTACTCATCTCACTATCGATCTCACTATCGATCTCACGATCGATCTCACTATCGGTCTCACTATCGATCTCACCATCGATCTCACAATCGATCGCGTCATCGGTCTCACTATCGTTTTCGCACCAGCGGGAAACCGGGACCCCAGCGGGACATCGGCGGGACACCGGCGGGACACCGCGGGCCACCGCTTGCCGGAGGGAGAATCAATTGGTCCGGCCGGGACCCAGCCACAAGCGGGACACCGGCGGGACACCGGCGGGACACCGCGGGCCACCGCTTGCCGGAGGGAGAATCATTTGGTCCGGCCGGGGCCCAGCCACAAGCGGGACACCGGCGGGACACTGGCGGGACACCGCGGGCCACCGTTTGGTGGAGGGAGAATCATTTGGTCCAGTCGCGCTTCAGCCACAGGAGACTTTCCTCTCGCCCGCCCACGCAGCTTCGCCTCGCCCGCACGCACGGCACGCACGAAAACGAAACCGAAATCGATTCCCGGTGGGGGGTTCTCCGTTCCACTTCGATCTCACCCCCCAGCCTTCGATATATATCTATATATATAGAGAGAGAGAGAGAAAAAAAATAGATATGCATACACATATATATACACCTATACGACCACCCTTCGGGTGATAAGGAGGTTCGGGGGGGGGGGAACCAACGTCTCACTCGATCGGTCCCACTATCGATTTCACTATCGATCTCAGTATCGGTCTCGCTCGATCGATCTCCCTCGATCGATCTCACAATCGATCTCACTCGATCTATCTCACAATTGATCTCACTCTGGATCTCGCTATCGATCTCACGATCGATCTCCCTATCGATATCACATTCGGTCTCACTATCGATCTCACTATCGATATCACAACCGCTCTCACAATCAACGTCATCATCTTTATCATCAACAACAACAACATCAACATCAACATCATCGTCACCAACATCATCATAATCGGGACACCGTCCTCATCATCAACACTAACATCATCATCATCATCATCACGGTCATCAACATCATCGGGACACCACCATCATCACAATCATCATCATCACCATCATCACAATCATCATCATCAGCAGCATCGGGACACAGTCATCGTCATCATCATCAGCAGCATCATCATCGGGACACCATCATAATCACCATCGTTATCATCATCATCATCATCATCGGGACACCATCATCATCATCATCATCTCATCCTCATCATCGACATCATCAGCATCAGCATCATCAACATCATCATCAGCATCATCATCATCATCGGCATCATCGGGGCACCATCATCATCATTACCAACATCAACATCAACATCATCATCATCACCATCGGGACGCCATCATCATCAACATCATCATCATCACCATCAGAATGATGATCATCATCGGGACGCCACAATCATCATCAACCCTATTATCATCAATATCATCATCATCGTGACACAATCAGAATCAGCATCACCAACATCAACATCATCATACTCATCATCATCGGGACACCATCATCGTCATCATCATGATCATCAACATCATCATGATCATAATCATCCTCATCATCGGGACACCATCAGCATCATCATCATCATCATCGTCGTCGTCATCATCATCATCCACATCATCATCATCATCATCATCATCATCATCATCATCATCATCATCATCATCGGGACACCATCATCATATCATCATCATCATCGTCCTCATATCATCAGCATCATCATCATCAGCATCACCATCATCATCATCGTCATCATCATCATCATCAGCATCATCATCATCAGCATCACCATCATCATCACCATCATCATCATCATCATATCATCATCATCATCCTCATCATCATCATCATCATCATCATCATCATCGCGGGACACCGCGGGACACCGCGGGACACCGGCGGGACACCGCGGGGCACCGCGGGACACCGCGGGACACCGCGGGACACCGGCGGGACACCGCGGGCCCCCGGCCGCCCGGAAGGAAGTCATTTGGTCCGGCCGCGCCTCAGGCACAGGGGACTTTCGCGGGACACTGGCGGGACACCGCGGGCCCCCGGCCGCCCGGAAGGGAGTCATTTGGTCCGGCCGCGCCTCAGCCACAGGAGACTTTCCTTTCGCCCGCCCACGCAGCTTCGCCTCGCCCGCACGCACGGCACGCACGAACACGAAACCGAAATCGATTTCCCGGTAGGGGGGCTCTCCGTTTCACTTCGATCTCACCCCCTCACCTCCGATACCTATACGACCACCCTTCGGGTGATAAGGAGGTTCGGGGGGGGCGGGGGGAACCAACGTCTCACTCGATCGGTCTCACTATCGATCTCAGTATCGATCTCACTATCGGTCTCGCTCGATCGATATCGCTCGATCGATCTCACAATCGATCTCACTCGATCTATCTCATTCGATCAATCTCACAATTAATCTCACAATCGATCTCACAATCGATCACACAATCGATCTCGCATCCGGTCTCAATATCGATCTCACTATCGATATCACAATCGCTTTCATAATCAACGTCATCATCATCATCAACATCATCACCATCAACATCATCACCAACATCGTCATCATCATGAGGGCACCGTCATCATCATCATAAACATCATCATCAACGTCAGCATCATCATCCGGACAACATCACCATCATCATCATCATCACATCATCAACATCATCATCATCATTGGGACACCGTCATCGTCATCATCATCCGCAGCATCATCATAATCATCATCATAACAGGGACACCATCATGATCACCATCGTTCTCATCATTAACATTATCATCAACATCGTCATCATCCTCGGGACACCATCATCATCATGATCATCGCATCATCATCATCGACATCATCATTATCAACAACATCATCATCATCATTGGGGCACCACCACCATCATCATCATGAGCAACATCATCATCAACATCGTCATTATCATTGTTTTCATCATCGGGACACCATCAGCATCACCATCATCATCATCACCATCATCATTGTCATCATCAGCATCATCATCGGAACACCATAGTCATCATCAACCTCATCATCAATAGCATCATTATCGCCGGGACACCATTTCCATCAACATCATCATCACCAACGTCATCGGAATCATCATTATCATCATCATCATCGGGACACCATCATCGTCATCATCATCATCATGATCATCATCATCCTCATCATCGGGACACTACCATCATCATCGACACCATCATCAACACCTTCATCATATTCATCGGGACACCATCATCATCATCTCATCATCATCATCATCATCATCATTATCATCATCATCATCATCATCATCATCATCATCATCTCATCATCATCATCATCCTCGCGGGACACCGCGGGACACCGCGGGACACCGCGGGACACCGCGGGACACCGGCGGGACACCGCGGGCCCCCGGCCGCCCGGAAGGGAGTCATTTGGTCCGGCCGCGCCTCAGCCACACGGGACACGAGCGGGACACCGGCGGGACACCGCGGGCCCCCGGCCGCCCGGAAGGGAGTCATTTGGTCCGGCCGCGCCTCAACCACAGGAGACTTTCTCTCGCCCGCCCACGCAGCTTCGCCTCGCCCGCACGCACGGCACGCACGAACACGAAACCGAAATCGATTTCCCGGTAGGGGGGCTCTCCGTTCCACTTCGATCTCACCCCCTCACCTCCGATATACCGCATAGACCCGCATAGACCACCCTTCGGGTG
>CAUYUJ010002777.1:42500-67500 GCA_963575745.1 Prorocentrum cordatum | reverse complement strand
AACCTTTTGGCGAAATTACAGTTTGCAAGATCCGAAGGTTCGTCAAGTCATATAGTATCAGACTTGGTGGGCTAGCCATCCCCGAGAGTTCCTCCGATCTCGTTCATTTATGAAGCGTTCGTGCAAGTTCAGGGAGAAGCCTCGGCATTAGTTCAACCAGTCGCTCAAGGAGGTAACTTCGAACGCGACATCACAGCAATCGTGGATTGAGACGGCATCAGTTCCGAATTTCCTTCGTCAAAGGAGGCGACCACGCCACAATAATTTCGATGGAGCACGTAAGAGATGCAACCGGGGGAAACCCAGTGCCGAAACGACCTAAAGTACCAAGCGACATCAGCATGGAACAAGATTCGCCGATCCAAGTTTCCAGTTTAACTGGGAGCCTTCCTGAAGTTAGCACTTGTTCCGTGATAGAAGAAGTCGACTGGGCACCTGATGAAACCATGTTGCAGCCTTTGAATGATAGCCGTCAGGCCCTCATTTTCTTCACGGGAAGTCGAGGAACAGCCAGGATTCCCGTGACCCGCTGTCGGGTCGTATCTTGCTCGGCACAGGGATCGCGATGCCCGGCCACGGCAAAACACATTTTACGTCGGCTGGTAGGCTGGGGTCGTCTGCGCTGGCGAAAAGAGCTAACTAAACGGGGGTACCGTTGTAGCGAATTGGCCAACATGCAAGAGCGGGAAAAGTGGGACAAAAGGAGGCGGCCGCAGGGGGAGGGAGGAAAGGAGACGGCCGCTCAGGGGCAGACGGATCACGTCCCTGGGCGCGTTGGCGCGGCCAGGCCCGCCGGCGGGGACTGAATCGGCGTCTGCGGCGTGTGCCTGCTGAGGCGGGGCCCTGCGCGCGAACTGCAAGTCAAAACGGCGAGTAGCCGACGAAGCGCACGAAGAACCAGGTCAGCGTGCCGCGCCCCGCCCAGGTGACGGTGCTGAAGGTGTGGAAACTAAGGCTGCATCCTGATGGAGGAAAATTTGGACGGTCCGTGGCGTAAAGTTGGCAGAAGTGACGCTCCGTGCTTCGTCTTGTTTGAGGGCTCTGTTTGCGCAGATGTCCGAATTGCAGCGTCAACTGGCTCTGCTCAGATTGCGCTGAATCGACGGAACAGAATTGTCATCGGCTTGCCTTCGTCGCTTGGCAACAAAAAGAAGCTGAGACAAATGCCGCTGGGTAAAGGAACGTCGCGATCAGATGAATGCCCAGATGCAAGAACTCCAACGGCAAAAGGACGAACACCTTTGACATTCACTGGATGAAGAGGCCGTTGCAAGTTGGACAGCGGGCATAGCTAAGCCACCAGACGACGTTGGGGGCAGCTCAGTTGCCCCTGGTGGAAACTGAACGTAGCAAGAAAAATGTACATTCCTTTTGCCAAGTTAGTGGTGCTGGAAACGGATAAGAGAAGTATGGGGAAATGGCCGACAAGGAAACGCAGATGTGCTACCAATTGCAGGCTGCCGAAGAAGCACCAAAGAACTCTGAGCGAAAGGTGGAATATGTCCTCCAAGAGAGGGCGGCTCTTGCAGGCTGCCGAAGACGCGCCAAACAACTCTGAACGAAAGGTGGAATATGTCCTTCAAGAGAGGACGGCTCAGGCCGCTGCAGTGGGACGGCACGTCAAGGAGGAAGCGTCTGCCGCGGTGCAGCAGGCAACCCTCTGTGAGGATGAAGTAAGACATGGCCAGGATTAGCAATACTATAGTCAGACAAAAAAACAGGCGCACGTAGACCGAGAGGCCTTGCAAGAGACTCGATCTCAGGATGCGCTAGCTGAGCGAAAGGGCCTTTTGAAGTTACAGGTTCGCTTTGTGGTGCCCTGCGGCGTTGTCTCAAACCCAAGTTCAGCCTTCGCCGATGGGAGAACATGCGCTTGCGTTGCAGGCCCAGCCCGCGACGCCAGGGCAGCCGGACAGCCTGGCTCTGGGGTTGAGCCTCCGATGCAAATTTACGTCCGCCGTCGCCGAGCGAGGTGGCCACGGCGCTAACCGTAGCGGAGGGTCATGCAGACAGAGATACCCTCCTTCGAGTAGGGCGACCGCGAATGATTGCAGCCTCGGGACGTTTGGCGATCTGCCAGTCGGCGACTTGGACGGGCGCGGTATCCTGGCAACGTCCACGACAGCAGACGCGCTGATGATAGTAGCGATGCTGGTGGCGATGCTGACAGCGATGACGGCGCGGCCAGTGACGGCGCCGATGCTGACCGCGACGATGTCGGCGCCCTCGCGTCGGCGATGGAGGTTTTGGAAGGAGTTCGATCTGTGCGCGCGGCCGACGCGCGAGAGTGGCCCGCGTGGCATTATTTGACACGGACCAGGGCTAGCTTGGCAGAGCGCTATGAACACATTTGTTTGGATAAACAAGTAGTAGTAGTAGTAGTAGTAGTATATATATAGATGTATATATATATGTATATATACACGTTTTTTAAAAAGTATGACAATCGGTTTCTCAAGGATTCGCCAGAGCGCGAGCCCGAAGTTCTTTTGAACATTGATGTTGGAAGATAATATGGTTCCGGGGCACTCGGTCTTGAATTCCTTGCGAAGCCGGTGGTGCTTGAAGGCTTTCGGCACGCGCGCGACGACGCGCGCGCGCACTTCGTTGATTCTTTTGTAAGGGATATCTGAACACAGATGGTTTTGATAAACGAATGCGCGCGCATATTATGCGTTGCAGAGGATGACGGGGTGGGGTGGGGTGCGGTGGGGTGGTGGTGGTGGTGGTTGGGGGGGGGGGCGATGCCGGTTCCTTTGGGTTTCGAGGGTGCATTTTTTGGGATGGGCGATAGGGCGCAACCATATGCAACTTGCAATGCGATGGGCGCGGATAATCCAGGGGGGGGGGGAGTTCTTCCTGTTGTAGAAAAGTTGACGCATTCCACGCGCGCGCAAACGGCCCGCCCGCCCGCCCGCGACTTCGCTTGCAAAACCCATGCGGCGGCGATTGCCGCGCGCGCTGGGCGTTGGCAGGTGCATCTCCGCGGCCGCGCCAGCCCGCGCATGCGCGCGCGGGGCGGCCAGCTAGTTCGGCGCGACCGACGCGACCGCGGTGGCGCTGACCGCTCGACACTTCCCAGCGGGCAGCGGGCTCGTCAGTGCGAGTCGGCGACTTGGGCGGGCGCGGCGTCGTGGCGACGCCGACGGCGGTGGACGCGATTATAAGGGCAACGACGCTGGTGGCGATGCTTTCAGCGACGACGGCGCGGCCAGTGAACGCGCCGACGCGTCGGCGATGAAGGTTCTGCGCGGAGTTCGACGCGCGGGAGCGGCCGCGCGGCGTCAATCGCACCCCGCCCCCCCCCCCCCCCCACCCCACCCCGCCCCCCGCGCGCGCGCGAGCGCGTTCGAATGATTCCTGCGCGCGGCGCGAGAGGCGCGTTTGGCCCATCGCATGAACATGTTGAACAGCTCATGGTGTCCCGTGGGATTCGCCAGAGCGCGAGCGCTTGCTTTCTGGTGAACTGACGTTGGACAGCCATCTGTGTTCTCACGGTTCCCGGGCACTCGGCGTTGAAATCCCCTCGGGGCCTTTGGTTTTTGAAGGCCTTCGGCGTGCGCGCGCAACGGCGCGCGCGCGCGCACTTCGTCTCATTTGTTGTCAAGGGATTCTCGCGACAGCGCGCGCGCGAAGCCCGTCTTGTAGTTTGTGCGAAGTTGTCGAGAACCCACGGTTTGTGAGACTTCGCAAGAGCGCGCGCAAGCTTTTTTGAACCTAAGCTTGTAACTCGCAGTTGCCAGCTCCACTCGCGCAATCGCCCCGCCCGCCCTGCCGCAACTTGTCCCGCAAAACACGAGCGGCGGCGATTGCAATGAGTGTTGGGAGTTTGTTGGTGCGTCTCTGCGGCCGCGCTAGCCCTCGCGTGCGCATCGCGCGGCGGCCAGTCAGTTTGGCGCGACGACGCGGCCGCGGCGGCGCTGCCCGCTGGGCGCATAGCAGCGGGAATTTCAATGCGAGTCGGCGACTTGGGCGGGCGCAGTACCATGGCAACGTCGACGACAGTAGACGCGGCAATGGTAGCAGCGATGCCGGTGGCGATGTTGGCGACGACGATGGCGCGGCCAGCGACGGAGCCGACGTTGATCGCGCAGGCGACGGCGACCCCGCCCTCGCGTTGGCGAAGAAGGTTTTGGCCGGAGTTCTGCGTGCGCGCGCGGCCGACGCGCGAGAGTGGCCCGCGCGTTTCTATTTGACGCGCGTCGCGCCCCCCCCCCCCCCGTCGCGCGCGAAGGGCAGTCGAATGAGTTCGGCATGCGGCGCGAGAGGCCCGCTTGCACAATTCATTGAACAAGGTAAAAACAGTAATGGTTCTCTTAGGAATCCGCATGGGCGCTCGCGTTTTTTTTTTTTTTTTTTTTTTTTTTTTTTTTTTTGTTTGTTCTCTCTCTCTCTCTCTCTCTCTCTCTTTTCGTTTTTTTTTTTCTCTCTCTCTCTCTCTCTCTCTCTCTCTCTCTCTCTCTCTCTCTCTCTCTCTTTATATATATATATATATATATATTTATATACATATAGAATGCAATTGCTGCGAAACCACGCGTTTCCATTGGGTTTCGGGGCGCTGCGTTTGCAATCCCTGCGCAACCAATGGTTTATCTAAAGGGTGCCGGCATGCGCGCGCAACGACGCGCGCGCACTTCGCCCTGCGTTCTGCGGAGGGATCTCGCGACAGCGCGCGCGCGAGGGCGTTCGGGCGGTTTCGACGTGCGCGCGCGGTGCCCGCATGGTAGCAGTGCATGACAAAAGGGTTGAACATCAAACGCTTGCTCAGAATTCGCAAGGGCGCGCACTTTTTTTGTTGGATCTGAATTGCGAAACCAGTCTTTTATTGGACAGTCGATTCCGAATGTGCGAAATCTAATATTTTCGGCGGGTTCCGGCATGCGCGCGCGGCGACGCGCGCGCGTGCACTTCGCCCACTTCTCTTGCGGGGGATTTTTGGAAACTGATGATTGCCCCCAAATCACTAGTGGCTTCCATGTTTTCCCTGCGCACCCCCCGCGCAGGATCTGCATTCATTCTGTTCCGCCTTCTCTTCCTCGCCTCTCACTCGCGCGCTCGCGCGCTCGCGTCGCCATCGCCGCCTCCGCGCCATCGCCGCTTAGACATCCACTCGCGCCCCTTCGATCGCCCTCCTTCATTCATAACTTGTGCTTTACTCCATGTTTCACTTCTCCTGAGTGGCTCGCTTACTCATTCACCATTGCTACTGAGTAAGTTGCGAGGAGGTCTCAGGCGGGCCCCGCCCCCCCCCTCCCCCCCCCCTTATGGAGCCCGCATGTCGCGTTGTTAATCCGCGCGGGCCATCGGGTTCTTGTAACTGTCGTCATATTTGGCCTCCTCAGGCCTGAATGCGGAGGAAGTCTCGAGCGGGGGCCCCGTCTGTGATTGAATTGCGAGGAAGTCTCAGGCAGGGGGCCCTCTCCCTATGGGGCTCCTAGGTCACGTTATTCATCCGAGCGGGTCATCGGGATATCGGGATCTTGTAACTGTCGTCACTCTTGGCCTCTTCATGCTTGAATATGGAGTAAGTCTCGAGCGGGGGCCCCGTCTGTAAGTGAACTGCGAGGAAGTTTCAGGCGGGGCTCCCCTTCCTATGGGGCTCGTGGATCATGTTATTAGCGCGAGCGGGTCATCGGGCTCTTGCAAGTGTCGTCATTTTGGGCCCCCTCAGGCCTGAACGTAGAGGAACTATCAAGCGGGGGCCGCGTCTGCGAGCGAATGGCGAGGAAATCTCACGCGGGGCCCTCCTCCCTATTGAGCCCGCAGATTACATTATTAATCCGAGCGGGCCAGTGGGATCTTGTAACTGTCGTCATCTCTGGCCCCTTCAGGCTTGAATCTGGAGGATGTCTCGAGCGGGGGCCTCGTGTGTGAGTGAATTGTGAGGAAGTCTCATGCGGGGGCCCCCCATCCCTATGGAGCCGGCAGATCACGTTAGTAATCCGAGTGGGTCATCGGGATCTTCTAATTGTCGTATCGTTTGGCCTCCTCAGGCCTGAATCTGGAGGAAGTTTCAAGCGGGGGCCTCGTATGTGAGTGGATTGCTAGGAAATTTCAGGCGGGGGGGCCCCTCCCGATGGGGCCCGCGTTTCACGTTGGCGATCCAGGCGGGTCGTCGGGATCTTGAAATTGTCGTCGCGTTTGGACGCCTGGGGCTTGAATGTGAAGGAAGTCTCGAGCGGGGGCCCCGTTCATGAGTAAATCGCGATAAAGTCTCAGGCGGGGGGCATATGGGGCCCGCAGTTTGTGTTGGTATTCCGAGCGAGGTCATGCGAATCCCGTGACTGTCGTCATTTTTGGGCCCCTCGGGCTTCGCTCGGAGTGCGAGGGGCGCGGGCTGGGCCAGCTCTTTCGCCCCCGCTACCTACCGCGGGGTATCGGGGAGTTTCCGATCTACTTGGAGAAACCAGAGCTGCTGCGGCAGGGCGTCGAAAGCGTCGACGACGACGGCGAGGCCGAGGCGCGGCCGAGGAGTTCGCTCATTTTCAGGTCCAGCGATGAGGAGCTCACGTGGCAGAGCCCGGGGCCGCGCGTCGTGCGCCGCTCGGGGTCCGCCCTGGCGCGCGCGCCCCGCCTCGCCCCCGCGCTGTCGCATGGCCAGACGCTGCGCGAGGGCCTCGTCGATTGCGCGAGGAGCGAGGACGCTGGCCGCGCGGGCATGTCGGACGACCAGCGGTGGCCGCGCCTCTACGCCATGTTCCCCCGCGCCACGCGCTCGCGTAACGCGCTGATCCCGCGGCCGCCCTCGCGCGAGTTTCTGGAGCGCGGGCCGCCGGCGCCCTCGCGGAATGCGCTCGAGAAGTTCAATGAGAAAGCGAAGACCTCCAGGGGTGAGGCGGAGCAGCTCGCAGCTCGGCTGGGCTTCGCGCTGGCCCCCGCCTGACCGCGGCCGCGCCGCCTCGAGGCCTGCGGAGCTGTCCCGGCGGCCTTCCCGCGCGCCCCGGCGGCCCGCGGGGTTGCCCCGAAGGCGTCGTGGCCCAGCCGTCGGCGAACGCGCGCGCGCGCTGGCCGAGGCGGCGACGGCGCCGAGGAAAATCGATTTGCTTGCCCCGACCAGGGGGAAGGGGAGGTGCACGTGGAGAAGAGGCAGGAGGAGGAGGAGGAGGAGGAGGAGGAGGGGGGAGGAGGGCGACGAGGAGGAGGCGGCGGAACAGGAGGAACACAATGAGATGGAGGAGGAGGATGACGAGGAGGAGGAGGGGAGAAATATAAGGAGGAGGAAGAGAGGGCAGGGCAGAGGGCGAGAGGAGGGCGCCCGCCAGGGCGAGGAGGACAGGGCTAAGAGCAAGTTATACATATTCCCATGGCGCGTGGAATGTTTTGTTGCAGAGGATGACGGAGGAGGTCGATGCCGGTTGGGTTGGGATGGTACGAGTTCAAAAATAGGATAGACGATGGGGCAGAATCATATGTACATTTTCCTGGGGGGAGGAGTGGAAACGAATTTCTTGCACTTCGAAAGAAGAATTTCGTCATATTCGCAGGTAGTCACCCACTCCACTGCTCGCGCAAATATCCCACCTACCAGAGCGCAACTTGGTTTGCAAAATTCATGCGGCGGCGATTGCGATAAGTGCTTGGCGTCGGCTGGTGCATCTGTGCGGCCGCGCCAGCCCGCGCAGGCACGCGCGCGCAGCGGCCAGCTAATTTGGCGCGACCGACGCGGCCGCGGTGGCACTGACCGCTGGGCGCGTTCCAGCGGACACTGCAGTGTGAATCGGCGACTTGGGCGTCGTGCCTCCCCCAGCACGCGCGCAAGGGCGTTCGAAGGATTATATGAACATGTTGAAAAACAATCGTTGTCCTAAGGATTTGCCAACGCGTGGGCGCAAGCGCTTTGAAAACTGATGTTGCGAAATCACATTTTTTTTTTTTTGTTTTACAAAAAAAAATTTGGTTGCGGGACAATCGGTTTGACATCTCTGTGGAACCTGAGGTTCTTGAAGGATTTTGGCATGCGCGCGCGACGACGCGCGCGCGTGCACTTCGTCTTGTGTTTTGTCAACAAGAGTCTCGCGACAGCATGCGCGCAAGGGCCTTCGAACCATTTTGGCATGCGCGCGCGAAGCCCGCTTGGTAGCATATGATAAACATATTGGAAAACTGATGCTGATTTTAAGAATTAACATTTGCGCGCGCGCTTTTCTTGCACATTCGTGTTGCGAAGCCAAGTGTATGTATATGCTTTTGTGGGCACTCGATTTCAACATCCCTGCGACGTCCAAGGTTTTTGGAGGATTTCGGCATGAACGCACGACGGCGTTTTGTTTTGTTTGTTGCAAGCGGTTTTGAACATTCTGGGTTTTGTATTGTTTTTTTACATAAAAAAAGGAAAACGAGTGCACGCCAGTAGTTTTTTGGCAATGGATAGCGGGGGGGGCCGATACCAGTTGGAGTGGGATGAAACGAATTCATATTAGAGGTGGACGGTGGGGCAAAATGGTTTCTGAATTGCACATCCCCACGGGTGGCCGATCAGTTTTTGGGGAGTGAGTCTCCCGATTCTTTTAGCACGCGAATGTTTGCGACGGCGACGGCGACGGCGACGGCGGCGACGGGCAACACCGCCCGCAAAAAAAACGCCACTCGCCCCGAGCAGCGGCGACGGCGACGGCGGCGACGGTGGCGACGGCGGCGGCGACGGTGCGGCGACGGCGGCGGCGACGGCGGCGACGTGCGGAATGGACGGCGATACCCGCCCCTGGTCCCGAGACGAACGGCGGCGACGGACGGCGACGGGTGGCTCGGCGACGAAAAGCCGTCCATGGTCCCGACATGGTTAAGAAAAGTAAGAATTGTTCAGTGCAATCACTGTTCGGGGAAGTAAAGTGGAGCAAAGTAAAGCCATCCAAAGCAATGTCAAGTATAATAGGTAAAGTATTGTAAAAGTAAAGCGTGGTACGGTCATGTAAAGTAAGGTTGAGCAAATTAGAGTAGCGCAAACGGGAGAATATTCAAGTAATGGGAGATAAGATAAGGTAGGGTCGGCCAACGTAAAGTTAAAGTAAACAAAGCAAAGCAAATTCAACGCAAAGACATTACATTAGAATTGGGTAAGGTAAGGTAATTCAAAGTAAGCTGAATGAGAGCGAATCAAAGTAAAGTAACATAGCGCATAGTAAACCACGAAAGTAAAGGTAAATCCATGCTGAGCAAATCAATACACAGTAAAGTGAGGTAAGGCACAGTAACTCAGACTTAATAATGCTCAAGGAAAGCCAGGTACATTAAAGCAAATCAAATCACATCAAAGTCACATCAAGGCAAAGTAAAGTACAGTAGAGCAAAGCAAAGTAAAGCAAACCAATCCAAAACAAAGCAAAGCAGGGCGGCGATGGTACGGCGACGTCGGCGGCGACGGCGGCGACGGGCGGCACCGACTGCGACGGCTGGCCCTGGTCCCGAGACGAGCGGCGAAGGACGACGACTGGCGGCACCGCTCGCAGAAGCCGGCTCTGGTCCCGAGAAGGTTGAGAGAAATAATTTGGACGCCCGAAATGGGTACGGAAAGAATGGGCACAATGCCCAACAGCAGTTCCTGTTCATTTTGAACAGGGTTCGCTTTCCACGCCGCCGCGGCCTGTGTCCATTCGGGACAGAAGGCCGCCTGCCCAACAGCGGCCGCTGTTGGCTCGGGACAACATTTGTTGTTGGGCATTGTACCCATTCTTTCCGTACCCATTTCGGGCGTCCAAGAAACCCAAAAGCACTCTTTTGGGGAAAAAGAGGTCTGGCGTGCTGGCGCCAGCGCCTGCAATGACAGGGCGACGCCTACACCCAATGATTTGTAGTGCCGGAGGCGCCTGCGCTTTCGCATGGGCGGTGCCTGCGCTGACAGAGGCTCATGCTTGTGGCCCCTGTGCTAACACCGCGATAGCGAGGATATGCCTGCGCCCAATCCTTTGACGCGCCCGCGGCGCCTGCTCCTGGCCGCGCGCAGCTACCGCGGAAACATCGGCCCCCTCCGCGGCTCTTGCGCTGGCACTTCGATGGCGAGGCGAGGCCTGCGCCGGAGTATCCAACGCGCCGAGTCGTGCGCAGCGCCTGCGGTGATCATCTGGACGCCCGAAATGGGCACGGAAAGAATGGGCACAATGCCCAACAGCAGTTCCTGTTCATTTTGAACAGGGCTCGCTGTCCGCGCCGCCGCGGCCTGTGTCCTGTGCCCATTCGAGGCAGAAGGCCGCCTGCCCAGCAGCGGCCGCTGTTGGTTTGGGGCAACATTTGTTGTTGGGCACTGTGCCCGCCGCGCGCGCGACGCCGCCGCCACGCCTGCGCCTCATGATTCGAGGCGCCCGCGGCGCCTGCGGCGCCTGCGGCGGGTCGCGCGCCCTGGGGCCCTGGAGCTGGAGCTGGAGCGGAGCGGAGCGGCAGGTGGACCGCGCGTCCTCGGCGCGACGGCTGCTGGCCTTGCGCGGAGCAGGCAGCAGCCACCTGGGCGTGGCATGGATCGAGGCCCGCGCTCGAGCGTTCGGCCTTGCGCCAGTCCTCTGGCGCGCCCGCCCAACCTGCCGCGCTTCGGAACCTGTCGGGAGCGGAAAAGAGGGGGGTGATGACTAGGGGGGGTGGATTTCATGGCGCGGGCCATGATTTTTCCTCAGATTTCATGGCGATTCTTCTTATTTCATTACGTCCCAGGCCCCCCCGCCTGTCCGCGCACATGCCGCCGGTCATGACTTGCACCCCCCCCTATTGGACACCCCCCTCTTGGCCGCTCCCGAACCTGGATAGGGCGCTCCATTCAGGCAACCCTCGCGGCCGCGATGACAATCTTCTGCGTTGCACCCCGTCGCGCGGATCTGCTTCCGGTTGAGCCTGCTGAGTCTGAATAGTACGATGAGATTGACCAGCGCCTTGAGTTTGGGCAAAGCCGCTGCGGCTCGGCCGAGCTTTGGAGCTGAATGCGGCAGTTGCCCTTGTTACCACGGTCTGCCGCCTGCTGTCGAGTTAGCTTACCAAGAGCATCCGCTCACCAGCCGCGCGGCAGGACCGCCACCGCGGGGCCGACATCGGAAAAAGGGTGGCCGCGAGGTCCAGGGGCATGACGCGGCAGATGCCCAACATCGCGAGGCTCTGTAGTCAGCAGGAGGCCAAACATGGGGACGGCTTCGGGATCCGAGGGGAATGAGGAGGAGGAGGACGACGACGAGGAGAAGGAGGAGGAAAAGGGCGAGGGGAGAGGAAACCTCAGCCCTCCGAGTGTGGCGGGGGCCCTTCAAGGACAGAATCGATGCCGAAGCACTGCGGACGCAGGCTGCGCCCGCGCCCTCTCGGCCGCCGGCCCGGGCCGTTCGGACGCCGTCGCCGCCGCCGCCGCCGCCGCCGTCGTCGTCGTCGTCGTCGTTGTCGTCCTTGTCCTCATCGCCATGTTCGCAACGAGTCCTGAGGGAAAGAGGTCTCAAAACAGGGGAAGAGGTTTTAAGCTTGGGACGAGTCCCAATTGCCACATTCTTTGTCCTGGGTGTGAGCTTGCTGAGAGGGTCCCGAGGGGCGAGTCCTGAGGGCAAGAGGTCTCAAGAGGCCTCAAGCTCTTCCTGGTTTGTGGCCTCCCTGGGCGCTCCGCGGGCCCCGCGGATCACGAGCAGCGGAGCAGGATGCAAAGCTGGCTGGTCTGGTTGACACTTTTTTGATTCGCGGGTCGAGAGCGCACCTCTTCCGGTCGAAGCTAAGCGGGCCGCGCGAAGCTTGAACTAACAAAGAGGGGGGGACAGAAGGAGCGCGGCCTCACGGCAAGGCCAGGAGGAGGCAAAGCCTCGGGATCCGGGACCCGGGGTCGGGCGTTGGCAGAACTGGGTTTATAGTGGGACCTGATTTTATATGATGAATACCAGGGGACGCCCCCCCCTCCAGACCCCGCTCCACTGACTGGAGCTGCCGCCACCCGAAGAAGCACCAGCTACGGCAGACATGGTTTGGTGATTCTGGCCAATATAGGGGCTCTGGGGCCCTACTACTAACCGGGTCCCCTTATCTGGTGTCCTGGCTATACCCGGTTAGTGGTAGGGCCCCGGGGCCCCTAAGTTGGCCAGAATCACTAAACCAGGTCTGCCGTAGTTGGTGTTTTTTCGGGGGACGGCAGTTCCAGTTAGTGGAACGGGGCGGGGGGGGCGCCCCCCGATGCACATAACTAAACCAGGTCCCACTAAACCCAGTTCTGCCAATGCCCAGGAACCGCTTCTCCGTATTAGTCGTCGTCGTCGTCGTCGTCGTCGTCGCAGTCGTCATCATCGACGTCGTCGTTGTCGTCGTCGCAGTCGTCATCGCTGTCGGCGTCCAAGTCGTCGGCGCTGGCGTCCGCGTCGTTCGGCGTTAGCGTCGGCGTACGCATTTCTCGTCGTCGTCGTCGCCGTTACTGTTGTACTATTCGGCGGTCGGGTAGGAAGAAGGTGCGGTGGAGGGGGAGGGGGAGAAGCCTGGAGAGGGGGGGAATGGGAGAGGAGGAAAGCGGAGGAGCACAGAGGAGCAGGCTGAAGACGAGGGAAGGGCGCATCGATGGGGAGGCGCGACGGTCGCCCTCGCCGCCCTCGCGGCCTCCGTGCAGGTCCTGCACGGCCGCCACCACTCCGTGCTCGGGGACCGCGTCCGGCACCTGGGGAAGCCCTTTCGGGAGGTCGTCATCCACGACAGCGACCAGGCGCGCCCCCCGCGACTTGGCAGTATCAGTAGCTCGTCTGGTGCTTCGTGCTTCTCCTGTTTTTGCCGTGTGTGTTCTTTCCATCTCTGGAGAACAGATCGACCAGGCGCGCCCAGAGCGTGGGCCCCGCCGTGGGCGGTACCTCGCCCGCAGGACGGCGGCGGCGGCCTCGGCCTGCAAGGGAGACGGCACTGGTTGCGTGCTCTCGCAGAGGGTTTTTGGTTACGGTAGGTTTGCGTCGTGTCGACCAGCGGCGACCCCGCCACCGGCGTTCAAGGTTGAACGCCGACGGCGACCCAGAATCGATCGATGTTGAACGATCGGACGTTACGGCAGCGGCCGATCGTTCAAGGTTGAACGATCCCTGCGGTGTCAAAAACCAACGCTGGGGTCGGCACGACACGAACCTGCCGTATGGAAGAAGCAAAAAAAAACAAAGCAGCAGAAACCACAAGCCACAAAACGCCACAAGCATAAGCTTTTGGCGCTCCGCGCGGATTTCTTGGAGCCGCGCTGGGACCCCCCTGGCGGCGCCTCCCGCGCCGCCCCTGGCGCGCGGAGCGCGCCAGGGAGGGGGGTCCAGCGCAGATCCAAGAAGTCAGCGCTGGGCGCCAAAAGTGTATGTTTATAGTGTTGCTTCTAGGGTTCAGGGTTTCGGAAACCAGCCATCTCCCCAGACCCCTGGCGACTCCAACGATTCGCAATGCTCGCAGCTTTTTCGCAATTTCCCAGTCTCGGAGGCCGCTGTCGAGCTCCTGCGCTGTCGAAGAGACACGACTCGGAATCAACCGACATGCCCTTTGGAAGGAGTCGGGGGCTCCATTGGCTTGAAACTCGAAACAACGAGTCGTCGGAGGTCTTGGTCCCTTTCGAGCAAGCCTGCCTCATCTACACTTCCTCTCCTCACCCCTTCCTTCTTCTCCCTTCCTTCTCAGCCTTCTAAGCGCTCTCAGGCGGCAGAGTGTGCTGATGAGAGTCTTCGTATTGCACCCTGGAGGTTCCCCTCTCTTCAGCTTCCTCAGGGCACTGTTCGGGCGCGCGTGTGTGTGTGTGTGCGCAAGCAGACCTCGACTGAATCGCTTTGCTAGCAGCAGTGGCCCCGCATACCATGCAGAGCAATACTGGAGCGCCGGTGGCAACAGTGGTGGTCATGCGCACGCCGTGGATAAACCCTGGGACCAAGGCATTTTGGGGAATCATGCTGCAAGATGGGTAGAGTGAAATATTGGGTGGTGGCCAAAATTTGGGCCCCCGCTCTGCGGCCAGAGAGTCATTCATACCGGCCACCGTCCCAGACCCTATCGTACTGCCGCCGCTCCGTGGCAGCGGCGGGTGATCTTGGAGTCCGGCTGAGACTCCCGAAAGCTCACAGGCGGAGGGCACCTCCAGAATGTCGATCCTTGCAACGTCCACATATTCGTTTCATTACACTGCCCCCTTGAAATGAGCTACACCGTTGTGCGACACACTATTCTTTCTGGCCGCCAATTCGGGCAGTTGATCGGCCCAACCGTTACCCTTCACGTACCGTCTCTCCAGAGGCGTTGCGGCGTTATTCAGATCTTGGTGGGCCTTGATTCTCACAAGCTAAAACTTCGATTCGATATCATGGAGAATCGGCCCCAAACCCGCCTTTGGTGCGTTCGGACCCTTCGCTCGCACAGGATTGCGCACCCCCTGGAGCTTCTTGCCTACTCTTCCCTCCCCTCTCCATCACTCGTCCCCTCCCTCCCTCCCTCCCTCCCTCCCTCCCTCGCCCCCGCCTCCCCCAGCCCTTCCCCTATCCCTCCCCCCTATGTCCGCTCGGCGGCGCAGCGGCGGCGGCCCCGCAGGTGTACCCCGAGTACCTCCTGATGTACTCGCGCGACTTCGTGAGGCGGCCCGCGACGGCCTCGCGGACAGCCTCGGGTTCTGGCCCGTGAGCCGCGGCCACGCCCGAGCCTGAGGCCAAGGCAGCCCTGTAGGATTCTGGCGGCACCTCCTCATCGCTGGGTGTAGCTCGACCCTCGTGGCATGGCCAAGAGGCTCCAAAAGGTCCCCCCCCCTCTTCTCCACAAGGGCTCTCCAGGGCTTCCCCCTGGGCCCTGGGATTGTCAGAGAGCGGCGCGGGAGGAGATGCTGGTCTCGAGGGAAGCCCCAGGGTATCCCTCAGGACCGCTTCCCCTCATGGCAGTTCCTTCTCTCTCGTCTTCCTCCCTCGTCCTCCTCTTCCACTTCTTCCCTCCTCTCCCTGTTGTGTTGCGCATTCATATCTCCCTGTGAAAACATCGAGATTCGCTTGACGCTCACGTGGTGTTGGTGGCTGCTAGCGGGCACGGCTCACTGGTCGTCTTGTGGGCTTCCGCGTTTGCTCTGAGATGTTCGGGCTTCGACATCATAGTGTGCCACCCCTCTTCTTGATTTCTTTTATAGGTAACTCCTCCTTGTCGTACCGCCAGACGCGTCGATGGGGCGGGCCGGGCGTTTCGCCTGAGACTGCTTCGCAACTCATGGTTCTGAAGCTGATAACATGCAAGAGGTTCACAGATAAAGGGCGGGTCCTTTTCAAGTTGTGATGATCGCTTCAGCACTGTGCGCACTTGTCCTAAACGCTTGCAAAGGCTTCGACTATGGCGGGCATGCCCTCGTCGATGCGTGTCTCTCGCCATCGCGCCGGGCGCATCCGTCGTCAAACTGTGCAGATCTTCGCGGTGGGAGTGTGGTCCCTTCTTCAACCCGTGGCTCTCCCATGAGGTCGGGCCTGTCCCCTTTACAGGGGGATTCTGGGCGACAAATGAAACATGCCCCAGAAAAATACCCCCCAAAAGTATCCAAAGATGGTCCAACAAACATTGCCCCTGGATTGTTATTTTTGCCATTTTCGAATGTTCCCCCTGCAGAGAAGGACAGGCCCGACTGAACTCTCCCCTGCGCGCCGCGCGCGCTCACTGTTGACGAGCCTGCCAGGGGCTTCGCGGGCGGAGGGCGGATCCTCTTCCAGCTGCGGCCCCCCTTCGGCGCCCCGCTTCACAGGCGCTTCCCGGGCCTGCGGAGGCTCGCCGGCCGGAGGGCCGGCCGTTCTCAAGACGAGGCTCTCTCTCGCCCTGGCGCCGCGCCCGTGTGTTTTCAACGTTTGCAGCGGTTTCACGGCTCCCTTCAGCGCCTCGCACGTGCGCTTCACAGGCTTGCAGAGGCTTGCCAGCTGGAGGGCTGGCCGTTCTCGAGACGAGGCCCTCTCGCCCTGGCGCCGCGCACGTGTGTGCTTTCGACGCTTGCGGCAGGTTCACGGCTGGAATGGCGGGTGGTTTTCAAGACGTGTCTCTCGCATTTGCGCCACCGCGCATGTGTCCTAAGCGTTTGCAAGAGGCTGTTTACGGACGGAGGGCGTGTCGTTTTCGACACGTGTTCCGCCCTCGCGCCGCGCACGCTCGTCTTTACAAATTGCAGGAGCTTCACGGATGGAGGGCGGGCCGTTTTCAAAATGTGTCTCTCGCATTTCGCCCCCCGCATATTATATATTCGTCTTACTAGCTCCCGAAGGCTTCACGGATGGAGGGCAGGTCCTTTTCAACATGTGTCTCTTGCAGTCGCGCCACGAACATCCGTCATACAATGTTGCACGGTTGCCACGCATGGAGGATGGCTCCTTTTCAAAATGTGGCTTCCTCCGTGGTGCCGCGCACACTAATGTTTACAAGTTTGCATCAGCTTCAATGATGGAGGGCGGGCCGTTTTCAAACTCTGGCTCTCGCCGCCTTACGCCGCGCAAGTACGTTCCACAAGTTTGCAAACGATTGCCGGATGGAGTGTAGGCCGTTTTCAAAAGAAGTTTTCGCCCCAGCGCCGCGCACGTCGTCTTTGAAAGTTTGCAAGAGGTTTCACGGATGAAAGGCGTGTCCTTTCCAATATGCGTTTCGCGTTCGCATCACGCACGCATTCATTTGAAAATTTTGCAGGAGCTTCACGGATGGAGGGCGGGTCATGTTCAACATGTGGCGCTCGCGTTGGCACCACACATCTAGGTCTTAACATGTCGCAAGGACCTCACAGAGGGAGGGCAGGTCGTTACCAATGTGTCTGTCGCCGTATCCTCGCTCGCATTCATTTGTAGAACTTTGCAAGAGCTTCACGGATCTGTTCACGAACATCTGCTTGAGTTTTCCTGCCAGGGCGGGATCGGAGCTGACCGCTGGCACCCACGCTGGTGGGCCTGGCTCTCTGGCGAATGTAAGGATTGCCTCATCCAGTTGGTCATGCTCATTTCGCGCACTGCACAGTTTACACAGCAGGTCAGGTACATGATTGACTTCCTTCTCTCGAAGGAATCAAGTGGCACCCGTCCTACCGGCCTGCTCCCCGCCCTTATGAGAGTTGTGGAGACAACTCACTCGGGATTGCTCCACGATTGGGAGCGCTCCGCAACAGGAGAGCACGACTTCGGGGGCCCTGGAAGGGGGCTCCGAGGATGCCGCATGGCACCAGATGGTGCACGACGAAGGGGCGCGTGAGGGGGAGGTGTCGGCGAGTTGGATCTGATCTGTGTCGGGCGTTCGAGCATGTCACGATGCCAGTCTTGTGGGTGGTGCCCCCGCTGTGTGGATCCCCACAGCAACTAGCCCAGCTCCTCATCAGTATCTATACCTCCACGAGGCTGGTCGCCTTCAGTTGTGTGCTTGCCAGCTGCACGCTACGCACTTTTTCGGCCGTGGTTGCAGGATCCATATCAGGCGCGCTCGCTCTCAAAATGGTAGTGCTCCAGGTTACGGATGCCATCCATCGTGTTTGGGGACCCCGGCTCCAGATGAAGATGTTGGTCGATGGTCTCAGCATCCAAGTGCGTGGAGCACTCGACCGTCTCTCTACGCTGCAGGCCGCTGTCACCTTTTACATGTACCAGATAGAGGGCACCTGGAGCATCCCTGTCGCCCGTGACGCCCGCGGGGAAAGGGTACATCCTCGCCGCCTCGGCCTTGGCTCGGAGACGCTACTCGCCCTGGGCCAAGGACTTGGGTCTTACCAGCACCACCGCCAGCACGCAGCTGAGTGTGGACAGCGCTACAGGCGCTGTGGTCAGGAATCGAAGTAAGGTGCAGAAGCGTTTCAAGTATGCCATCAAGCGCAAGATGAAATTAAGAGCCCTCGCCCAAGCAGGGAGCCCGCCTGTCCCGAGTCGTTAGGCAAGGAGTGATTTAATCCGTGACCTACGGGTCCAGTTGCTTGGATGTTTCCCCAGTCTCCCTGGCCAGGATGCGTGTCATGGTCTCGGGGAGTCTCGATGGCAATGCCATCGGGCGCGACAGAGTCTTGAGGCTCTGGGCCTATCAGGTT
The DNA here is from genome assembly GCA_963575745.1 of Prorocentrum cordatum. Lineage (NCBI taxonomy): Eukaryota > Dinophyceae > Prorocentrales > Prorocentraceae > Prorocentrum > Prorocentrum cordatum. The sequence goes on along the minus strand of CAUYUJ010002777.1, from coordinate 49,556 downwards.
GACCCAGTTGTTGAAGCCTCGCAGAAGCCGCTGGGCTGCCCAGGCGTGAAAGGGCACACATGAATTGGACATGGCTAGGGCATTGCGCCGAGAGATGTCCCTTGAGGCGGCCAGGCGCAGCCGTCCGCTCGACCGCCCTTGAAGCCAGGTTAGAGGACCAGCCTCGGCCTGCAGCCTGACGCTCCAGCGCCCGGGGTGGTCTTGGCCCTGCTGGCACACAAGCCGGCTGCACACTGGAGAGCTGGTCGGTATGCGCCGAACGGCGCCCAGCACTCTTCGCAAGTATATTCATCTTCGGCTCGAGGATCAGGAGCTCTCTGAGAGGGCTACGATCCGCGGCATGCCGTTTCGCCAGCCATTCCTCGAGCCTTGTCGTGCCGCTGTTCGTTCGAAGAGGAAGGGTCGTGGACAGACGCGGTCTGCGATGTTGGCTTTCTTGGGCGGATATTGTTGGACCCAGGACAAAGTCTGGAAGGCAGGCCACTCTGAGCGTTGCAGTTGCCAGAGATGCGGGCATGAGGTAGGGAACCACCACCGCCACCGTTTTTGTCAGTGCCCAGCTTTCCAGGAGCAGCGTGGAGCTTCTGGTGAAGAGTTCCCCGAGATTGTCCATCGTGCTGCCACCTCGGATCCCTCCCCCCGCCTTCTCTCCAGGGCCATCGTTCCCCACCCGCTGGGGGGGGCTCTTCCTGGACGTCACGCCCAGTACCGAGGCCCTTGATCCCGAGTTCGGGGACGATCCCCTCCTATCTGGATTTGCCTATTCGGACGGATCGGGTGTCGGGGCCCCTGGGCTGAAGGCGTTCGGTTGGACATTGCTTTTGGTGATGACCAGGGCAATGTCCAAAAGGCGATGCATGGCACTGCCCCAGGGGCACGTTAGGCCCAGATATATCTAAGGTCAGGAGGAGAAGAAGAAACACACAGACACAAGTAATCCTCGATTCCCCAGAAAATATTGGAAAATATGGGAAGTGGGGGGGGAGACAAAAACCCAGAAAATATGAGAAAACATGGGGGATCTTTTTATTTGTGTGTATTTATTTGTGTGTCCTGGGGCCCCTTCAATGGTTTCCTGAATGTGTTGCGCCACGGCACGGCGCCGCTCCAGGCAGGAACAGGCAATGCTGCCGTGGTCAGAGGCTTCCCCCGAGGACCGATGTGGTGGCGCCGGGCCAGGCGCCCCCATGCCGACCTTGGGCACATGATATGGAATGCGATCGAAGATTCCTTCTCTGGGGGGGAGGGGGACCTCGTCGTCGTCAAGGTTCGAGCGCGTTCCAAGAAGACCGACGCTGCGCACCTCGAGGGGCTCGAGCTGTGCCACCACCTAGGCAATCAGGCGGCAGACCTCCAGGCCAAAGCAGGTGCGAGGATGTGCGCCGTTCCCCAGCATGCCACACATAATTACCTGGGTGGCCAGATCTAAGCAGGTGTCGTCCATGCTCGGCCTTGCTGGTGCCATGACATGTAGCATCGGCACCTTTGATGACACCACTGGCCGCGCCCAGAACGCCTCCCATCCTCCATGGGCCCGCCTGCGTCGTGCTGAGCTACCCCCCCTGAGTCTCGACATTCGCTAGAGTGGCATCGGGGGTCCTGGAGGTGTATCCATTGTGCCAGGACTGCCCACAGTGACAAAGCGAAGGCTGTGATGCCCCGCAAGTTCTGCCGCAGAGGATTTTCCTCCTGTGGTCGCTCAAGGAGCGAGGCTCGTGTCGACAGGGCTCCTACGGAGGGGCCAAGGCGTCATGAGCTTTCCCGAGTCGGCCACTACATCTTCCGTCGAGAGCGCGGTGCCTTTTCCAGTGCTCGCGTTTGCGGCCTGCTCACGGCTTGTCCGAAGGAACCGAGTGGGCACAGCGCGAAGGCTCGGCGAAACCGTTTGTTGGCTGGCAAGCACCCGCTGAAGAATGAGCGACTGCCTGGAGAGGTGGTTGCACTGAGCAGGGCCGAGAAATTGGCCTTCCTCGAGTCCATCGGCATTGCTGCCGTTGCCTGTGCCCCCTTCCGCCGCTGGAAGCGGTGCGGAGGCTGCTTAGTGAGGGAGTCCGCAGGTGGCCGCGAGGTACTCGCCCATTCTGTGAGCGTGGGAAAAACGTTTGGGAAAATTGCACGAGTTTCCCGAATGGGTGGCGGGTCCTTTTCAACATGTGGTTCTTGCTTTATCGCCGCGCTCATTCGTCCTAAACGTTTGCAGCAGTTGAACGGTTTTTTTTGGTTGACGTTCCGGAAATTGTGTTCTGGCGTTGTTTAGGATTTTCAGGGCGCAATAGTCACGCTGACTCGCGGTGTTGTCGTCCCAGGAACGGTGTTCTGGCACGATGAAGGGTCCTCAGGACACATCAGTATGGTTGATTCGCTGCGTTGATGTCCAAAGGGTTGTGTTTGGGCACGATTGCGGATTTTCAGACGGTTGCCTTCCGACGGAAAATTTCCAGCAGTGAAAATGATTTCTCGCAGGGACCTGTGAAGAGGGAATTTGGAGGGAGGGTTCGTTGCAACATCGTTGATGCGCCTTGTGTTTGCACTGCTCCTCCTCCTCAGCCTTCCCTTCTCGCTCCTCTCCTCGCCTGCTCCTTCTGTCCTCACACTTCCTCCCTCCTCTCTTCTGATGCTGCTCATCTTTCCTACATCCTCATCAGTGCCAGGCGTGGGAATCAGCGTGCGTGTGGCCGAACCCGCGCGTGGGTGCCATGAGTTCATTGGACAGTGTGGCACGGACTACTTTTGAGAGGATGCATCTTCCTTCCTCGCCCTCATCATCGCCATCCCTTTACTCTTCCTCCTTTCTTGCTTCGCTCCCCCGTCGCTTCTCCGTCGGGCCCTCCTGGCTGCAACGCAGGGGTCGGCCTGTGTGTGTGCGTTCGGAGACAGCGCCGCTTCGGACTTCGCGTTGGATGCCTCGACGCTAAGCAAATGGAGGCCCAACGCATAGGGACTCGGAGGCTCTCGTTGAACCCTCCAGTGCAGCCCCCCCCACCTCCACCTCCCTCCTCGCTTTATGATGTTGCAACCTGCTGTAGCGTTGACCAGCAGGAAGAATTTCGAACACCAAAAAAGTACTGACACTGGAAGGTTTTCACGTGTCGGGCCCTTGGGGGCGATACTCGTTCGACACTGTTTCGATGTCTTTCGAGGTGCTCGAAATGATTCATGGGATGCGGTCTGTGGTCCTCGAGCACGATGGGAACAACATAGTCCTCCTTGTCTGTCCACGGCAGAAGAGGACAAGCGGGGAGGGCAAACGTGCGTCACTAAAGACCCTTTGCTGCCTGCGTGCCCCCCCGCAGAGGGTCGGGGCGCCTCTGGTGGCCTCCGGAGCCCGCAGGGGGAGCTTCCACACGGCGGCGCGGGTCCGCTGGTGGGCCACGGGGCCGAGCCGACGACCTGGGCAGAGTGGGGGCCCCTGCCAAGAAACATTCCTCTTGCCTCCAGGGTGCCCTGGGTGTCTTGGGTTCCGATGGTTTTGCGATGGAAAACGGCGGCGCTGGTCCGGCGGCGCTGGGAGCTTCCACACGGCGGCGCGGGTCCGCTGGTGGGCCACGGGGCCGAGCCGACGACATGGGCAGAGCGGGGGCCCACGCCAAGAAGCACCCCCCTCCTGCCTCCACGGGTGCCCCGGGTTTCTCCTGGGTCCCGGGGGTGTTTTGCGATGGAACTCGCGGCGTTCCCACGCCAAGGATCAATGGAGATCCTGGGTCAAAGGAAAACGCGACGTTCCCACGCCCACGACATGGCAGAGTGGGGAGACCCATGCCAAGAAACACCCCTCCTGCCTCCAGGGTGCCCCGGGTTTCTCTTGGGCTCCGATGGTGTTTTGCGACGGAAAACGCGGCGTTCCCACGCCAAAGATCAACGGATGCCCTGGGGCCTCAGGGTGGGGTTTCTCGTGGAAAGTTTCTTGTGGACTGGCCTCCACTGTAGCGGCAGCGGATTCTTGCCATTACGGAGGGGTGGCGGGACAGGACAGGTATCGATGAGTTGCTTATGGGAGCGGTTCCTCAGGGGGGTCGTCTGGGGGGAGGGGGCCCGACTCGCATAATTGCCAACGCCAGCGCTGCAGGGGCTCACGGCGCCCCGCGATCGTCTTTGCTGCTCAGTTGAGACTTCGACCACATGTTGATCCGCCGTCGCCGCCGCCTCCTGCCCCTGCCCCTCCTTCTCCTGGCCATTCTCCTCCTTCTTCCTTCTCCTCGCCCCCCTCCTGCCTTCGGTCCTCCTCCTCCTCTTCCTCCTCCTGCCTTTGCTCTCCTCGTCCTCCTCCTTCTCCTGCACCTGCTGCTGCTGCTCCTGAACTCAGCAGCAGGGTGAATAGCATCTGACCCACCAGAGCGAACAGCATCTGAACCGTTGCTGTTTTTTCTTCTCAGTCTCTGGCCTTTCTGACCCAGGAGTGCCAGCCAAGTCCAAGCGGTGCTGATCTCTAAGCAGGTGGCCGAAGGTCGGTGAACACTCTGGAAAACAAGTGACCCTCCCTCGCCCCTGTCACTGATATCACCGGTCGCTATCCTAATGTTTAGCCTTGCGCCCCCTCTCCTCATGCCTGGCTCCCTGTCTCTCTCTCTCTCTGCCTTGGTGTGCCTGCCTTCCCTGCCCTCGTCTTCGCCCGTGTGTACGCGTCCAGGCTGTATGAGGCTCTCTCACATCCCAGACACTGCTGCGGCGGCGAATCGGAGAGAGAGAGAGAGAGAGCGATATATATATATATATATATATATAGATATATATGTGGTCGCCCCCCCCCCCCCCAGCACCCCCAAACCACCAAAACCACAAAATCTTCACTGATCGTTTCTCCTCGCCGCTCTCCTCCTCAAACCACAAAATCTTCACTGATCGTTTCTCCTCGTCGCTCTCCTCCTCCTCCTCCTCCTCCTCCTCCTCCTCCTCCTCCTCCTCCTCCTCCCCCTCCTTCTCCTCCCCCTCCTCCTCCTCCTCCTCCTCCTCCTCCTCCTTCCCTGCGTCTCCCAAGCCAAGGAAACCTAAAATGCATTGTGTATGGCGCCGTCGGTGCAAGGTATTTTTTTTTTTGTTTTTTTTTTTTTGGGGGGGGGGGGGGTCTTTTTGGTCTGAGGAGCAAGGCAACGTTTTTTTTTTTTTTTTGCAAGCCCGAATGCCCGCGCTGGCCTCCCTCTCAGCACCCTTCCATGCGCCTCAGACCAAGAAAACCAAACATACACAGTGTTTGGCGCCCTCGAAATACACAGTGTTTGGCGCCCTCGGTGCAAGGACACGCTGTGTAAGGTTTTTTTTTTTGTGTGTGTTTTTTGGTTTGAGAATCAAGGAAACTTTTTTTTTGGTTTTGCAAGCTCTAAGGGTGCTGGGAGGGAGGCTGGTGCGAGCGTCGGGGCTTCCAAAACCCAAACCCCCCCCCCCCCCCCCCCCCAAAAAAAAAAAAAAATGCACAGCGTTTCCTTGATTCTCAAACCCAAAAACCCCAAAACACCAAACATACACAGCGTTTCCTTGCACCGAGGGCGCCACACACTGTGTATGTTTGGTTTTCTTGTTTTGCAACAAGGAAGAGGAAAGGAAAGGGGCTTGCAAAACCAAAACATATATCAAAAAACAAAAAAAAAAACACAGCGTTTCCTTGCTTCTCAAACCAACAAAAAACACAGCGTTTCCTTGCACCGAGGGCACCAAACACTGTGTATGTTTGGTTTTCTTGCTTTGCAACAAGGAAGAAGAAAGGAAACAATGATCAAATATACTCCCTTCGATGTGCTTTCACGACGACGACGACGCAACAATTGTTCGCCATGAAAAAGCATGACACGCGCATGAATCCGTGCTCGATAATAGGTCTGCGAGGTGCGACGCAGCGGGCTAGCGGCTCATCTGGGGCACAGGGGCGCGCGCCACCGCGGCGGCGCGCGCCCCATGAGTGCCCGAGCCAAAAGCGGCAGCGCCGCCCTCGCTCGAAGGCCTTCTGTTCAAGCTCAGCGGCCTGAGCCATGCCCTGTGCCCCAGATGAGCCGCTAGCCCGCTGCGTCGCACCTCGCAGACCTATTATCGAGCACGGATTCATGCGCGTGTCATGCTGTTTCATGGCGAACAATTGTTGCGTCGTCGTCGTCGTGAAAGCACATCGAAGGGAGTCTATTGGATCCTCCTTTCCTTTCTTCTTCTTTGTTGCAAAGCAAGAACACCAAACATACACAGTGTTTGGTGCCCTCGGTGCAAGGAAACGCTGTGTTTTTTTCTTTGGTTTGAGAAGCAAGGAAACGCTGTGTTTTTTTTTTGTTTTTTGATATATTTTTTGGTTTTGCAAGCCCCTTTCCTTTCCTCTTCCTTGTTGCAAAACAAGAACGCCAAACATACACAGTGTTTGGCGCCCTCGGTGCAAGGGAACGTTTTTTTTTGTTGTTGTTTTTTGGTTTGAGAATCAAGGTAACTTTTTTTTTTGGTTTTTGGGTTTTTTGGTTTTGGAAGCCCCGACGCTCGCACCAGCCTCCCTCCCAGCACCCTTAGAGCTTGCAAAACCAAAAAAACTTTAAAAACCAAAAATACACAAGGTTTTCTTGATTCTCAAACCAAAAAAACCAACAACAAACCAAACATACACAGCGTTTCCTTGCACCGAGGGCGCCAAACACTGCGTACGTTTGGCTTTCTTGGTCTGAGGCGCATGGAAGGGTGCTGAGAGGGAGGCCAGCGCGGGCATTCGGGCTTGCAAAACCAAAAAACAAAAAAAATACACAGCGTGTCCTTGCTTCTCAGACAAAAAAAAACAGCATGTCCTTGCACCGACGGCGCCATACACAATGCATTTTAGGTTTCCTTGGCTTGGGAGACGCAGGGAAGGAGGAGGAGGAGGAGGAGGAGGAGGAGGAGGAGGAGGAGGGGGAGGAGAAGCAGAGGGTGAGGAGCAGGAGGAGGAGGAGGAGATAAGATAAGGAGATAAGGAGATCAGGATGAGGAGAGGAGGACGATGAGAAGGACGACGAAGATCAGGAGGATGCACCCCCCCCCTCCCCAGTCCGTCGTTTGGGGGTGCTGGGGGGGGGGGGGCAAGCACATATATATATATATATATGTATATATATATAG
>CAUYUJ010002777.1:0-40000 GCA_963575745.1 Prorocentrum cordatum | reverse complement strand
CGGAGGGCGCGCCGGGAGCCCCCGGGGCATGTCGGGCCTGGGCCCCCGCAAGGAGCTACAGGATTGCAGACAGGCTCACAGTGCCGTTGTTCATGCATGCTCCGCGTGCGGATCCTGTATTAAAACATGCAGGGATTTGGTATTTAACACAACGAGGAGTTCATGCATCAATTGATTCATACATTGATCATGTACTAAACATCTCATATGTTTGAACATCCCATGTATAAAAATCTGCCCTGTAAGTGATGCGGCACAGGAGCTGGGGGTGCTCCGCTCCGTGCCCGCGGGGCACGGTGGCAAACACACCAGCGAAGAGCCGGATTGGATGAGGATGGGACGTGGCGGCGAAGCGAACGAGCACAGAGAAGTAGTGCCGAAGACATGTCACCAAGAGGCTTGCAACCATGGGCGCAACAAGATTGAGCATGCCTGCCTCGTCGACGTCGATGCAGGCACTGCTGCAGGCTTGACCCCCCACACGCACCTCCGAATTCCCTCTGGGTGACGCCGCACCGCCCGTCGGAGCCTGAAAAGGAGTACGAAACGGTCATGCTTCGTCGCTGCATTGGGTACGCCGCTGAGCGAGGGTAAGGCAAAGGACTACAAAACTGGTAATATCAGGAGGGAACAAAAACACACAGACACAATTAATCGGCGATTCCCAGATCTATATGGGAAATATGGGAAGGGGGGGGGGAAGACCAAAACCGTGTAAATATGGGAAAATATGGGGATTTGTTTTATTTGTGTGTATTTATTTGTGTGTCCCAGGGCCCCTTCGTAATAGCAGCATTGCGCTAACTACCATCGGCAGCCGGACTCTTCTGCCCTCTGCCCCGCCCGGGGCCCATCCGCCTTGGCCAGTCTTCCGAAGCTGCAGGGCCCGTGACGCGCTTGAGCCACCAAGGATCCCTCGCGCTTAGGGGCCCTTTTTTGTGTGCAAGCAGAGGAGGAGGAGGAGGAGGAGGAGGAGGAGGAGGAGGAGGAGGAGGAGGAGGAGGAGGAAAAGGAGGAGGAGGAGGAAAAGGAGGAGGAGGAGGAGGAGGAGGCGCAGCAGGAAGAGCAGGAGAAGGAGCGGGAGGGGCTGATCCCGTGTCATGGCTTCTGCCCTCGCGTTGGACGCCACGGTGTGCGCAGTTGGATGCCGTCGTGCGTATCTGCCGTCTGCCGCCACGTGGGTGTGCCTCCGCAAGTTCCGTTCGTCGCATCTTCGCATCGTTCGGAGGTCTGCGCGGATGTTTCAGGCACGGCGCCGGACCTGCCTCCCGTGGCGCGGGGCCCAGCGCCGGCCCAAGGACTCCGCGCGCACCTCCGGGCGTGCATGCTCGTGCCCTCTTGTCGCTGCCCCTCCGCACCTGGCTGCCTGCCTCTGGCAAGCCGACGCGTGCGCTTGCCGTGTGTGGGGAAACGAACAGTGGCATGAACGTAGAAACTCGGAGGTCCGCGCGGATCTCTCGTATCGGCGTTGGAGCCCCCTCCCTGGCGCGCGGAGCGCGCCAGGGGCGGCGCCGGAGGAGCCGCCAGGGGGCCCCAGCGCCGATCCGAGAAATCCGCGCGGACCTCCGAGTTTTTATGCTCATGTCATCCTTCGTGCCCCTGTGTGCGCCACCTCGATGCCGCTCCCCAGGATTCCCCCGCTCTCTGAGGGCACCTCCCTAAGAGTGTCCTCGTGCTTTGCTCGCCCATCTTAGGGTACAGTACCGTTTTTAATGCATGCTCCGCGTGCGGATCATGTAGTAAACATGCAGGGATTTAGCATTAAAAACAACGATGAGTTCATGCATACATTTATTCCTAAAACCATCATGTATGGCACATCCTATATGTTTGAAAACCCTATTCATCAAAAACTGCCTTGTAGGGAGGAGGTCGAGGCCCTGCTCGCCGTCCCCCCCCCACACACCCCCCCGCGGGCCAGACGTGCTGGGCCCCGCCGACGCGGCGCGGTCGCTGAACCTGTGGTTCGGCGGCGTCTGCCGCCGCCCCAGCGGCCCTCCGATGCCGCTCCCCCCGGGTGGGGCGATCGGGGCCTCGCGCGGTCGTGGCTTCCTCCTCCTTTTCCTCCTCCTCCTCCTCCTCGTCCTCCTTCTCCTTCCTCCTCCTCCTCCTCCTCCTCCTCCTCCTCCTCCTCCTCCTCCTCCTCCTCCTCCTCCCCCTCCGCCCGCGGCCAGAGGGGGCGTCGGGTGGCCTTCGAGCCCTCCGCGAATCTCGCGCCGAGGATTGTGATGTTCCAACCTACTTTAGCCTTGCTCACCCGAAAAGAGTTTCGAGCGCCAGAAACAAAGTGCCGAAGCTCGAGGGCTTTCACGTGCCGGGCCCTGAGAGACACTCGCCCGACACTGTTTCGACACTCTTTTGACACTTTTCCGGGTGCTCGAAATTACTTCTGGGATGTGGTCCTTAAGTAGGATGGGAACAAAATGCGCCAAGGAGGATGACGAGGAACCAGGAGGGGGGGAGGAGGTGGAGGGGCCGGGGGAGGGAGGAGGAGGAGGAGTTGGAGGAGGATGAAGGAGAGAGGGGCAGTTGGATGGCGAGGAGGGGGAGGAAGAGACAGAGGAGAAGCGACGAAAGGAGGGTCACGAGATGTGGTGGGAGCTGGGGAGGCGCAAGCATCGATAACGGCGCACGGATCAGCGACGGGACCCGTTCCCATGTAACATCGACGTCCGTTTGCTTCGGGCTGCTGCTGCCGCCGCCGCCCCGTCGAGGTATGACTTGGTCGTTCCGCCGTCGTCGGTCGCCCTCCTCATCATCCCTCCCTCCTTCCTTCCCTCCCTCCCTTTCTCCCTCCCTCCCTCCCCCCCCGTCCTCCCCCACTTCCTGCTCCTTGCGACTCCTCGTCCTTTCCTCCCTTCTCCTCCTTCGCCTGCTCTTTCTTCTCTCCGTCCCTCCTCCCTTCTCCTCCATGTCCTCCTCCTCCTCCTCCTCATCCTCCACCTCTCCCTCCAATTCCTCCTCCCCTCTCCTCCGCTCTTCCCCCTTCCCTCCTTATCCTCTCCTCCTTCCCTTCCTTCCTTGTCATCCTCATTGTCGGGCTGGCCGAGGCCTGTGCTGTTTGGCGGTCGTTTCCCTGGACTCCTGGCGCACGCACGTCCGCGGAGACGACCAGCCCCTTGCCGCCCAGCGCGGGTGGCGTCTTCTTCGGCAGCGGAGGCGGAGGAGGATGATAAGGATTGGCAAGATGAGGATACTGAAGATGCTGCTGCTGCTGCTGCTGATGATGATGATGATGATGATGATGATGATGGTGATGATGGTGATATTGGTGATGATGCTGATGCCCTACGCTTTGGAATGATAAGTCTAGGCTCGCTGGGCCTGCACAATCATCTGCAACAACTGCACAAGAAGGGGCACATCCCCTGTTCCAAACTCTGATGACTGAGTTTACAGCACAACAAACCGCGACGGAGACAGCGGGCCTCTTAGCCTCGGGGCATTACGGGGCATTATTCACGATCGTCGCCAACGGGATTGATTAAAGACGGCTAACCGAGCTCTAAGCCAAATCCAAACACATCAACATCGGCCGCATCATCGAGCTCGCCCTCCACCCCCATTTCCTCCCCCCAGTCGGGGGGGAGGGGTAGGAGGAGGAGGCAGGAGAGGGACAAAGGTCAACGGGGCGAGACGAGCGAGGTGGGCCCCAGTGTACCCCGCGGACCGATGGGCAGGGGTCGGGTGAGGGTTCGCCTCTCTAGGATGTTTATTATAGTTTTGTGCGTGATGGTGGTCAAGGAAAAAAACGGGCCCTGGCTCCTTTAATCATTGAGGTCGGGAGGGGGTGCAACTTGGCGGCATCAGCGGCAGGCTGATCTACTTCTTTATGCGTTTCTTCGGCAAGGGGCGAGACGGCTCCGCGGTCCACCGTCTTCGCCCTGATGCGAGAAGACGTGCTCGATGTGAAACATGTCGTTCTTGATCTCGAGCACGGTCTGAATGTGATGCCAAACGCCGTGCCAGCTGCCTGACGGTGGGGCTCCTCCGTCCAACAAGTTCTGAAACTCTTTCACGCACTGCTCGCTGTCGCAGAAGATCCACATAGGCACTTCCGCCACACGCACGAGGTGGAGCAATGCTATTGCCTCCGCTCGTGCGCTACTCTGGCGGGGGCCAGCCAACTTCGCCGCAAAGTTGAGCCTGTGCCGAGGGGCGACATAGATAGCGTAGCCCGCCCGCGCGGGCAACGGGTTCTTGGAGAAGCGGCATGCGCCGTCGGTCGCGACGGCCCTCCAGCGCTTGCCGTCGTCGTCGATCACGTGGTTGACCTGGTCCTCCGCGAGGTCCCCGTCCAACTCAGGCGGGGGGCGACGCTGCGGGGGCTCGGGCTCGGCGACCATGTCATTGTAGAGCTTAATGGTCTCGTGGTCCGTGTGAGGCCACAGTGTCGGGTCGATTGCGGCCACTGTTCACGTTCAGCTTCCTGGGCTTGGGGCAGAAGGTGATGATGATGATTATCATTCTGATGATGATGATGTGGAGGAGGAGGAAGAGGAGGAGGCCCAATGCGAACACAAGACGCATCAACATGATGTTTCAAGAATCTATCCCTTCCAAGTTCCCTCTCCATAGGCCCCTACAAGAAATTGTTTTCATTGCGTGAAGTGCCCTGTTGAAAGAACGGGCACCGCCTGAAAATCCTCAACCGTCGAAAACAAACCCTTGGGCTCAAATGCCGCGGAGCAGTGTGACTGTTGCATCCTGACAGCCCTAAGCCTTGAATAGTGCCCAAACGCCGTTCCTGAAGCCTCACCACTTCGACTAAGACGTGACCGTCCTGTCATGGCAGCCGTACATGGTGCCAGAACACCAGCCCTCGGGCTGCAGCCGCATGCACGAGCCACCGAAGCTGTTGCAAGCTGCTGGGACGAATATGCGCGCAGCGCTGGGGCGATCCTTACAGCGGTTTAGATTAAAATGTTTGGGACGGATGCGCGCGGCGCTCGGGCGAGAGCCACGGTGTGAAAGCCACCCGCCCTGCACCCCTGGAAGCTCCTGCAAAGCTTTTGGCGCGCATGCGCGCGGCGCCGGGGCGAGAGCCACGCGTTTCAGACCTCCCGCCCCGCATCCTCGAAGCTGCTGCAACGTTTTTGAGTTGAACGCGCGCGGCGGGCAAAGGAGAGCCACGTGTTGAAAACCACGCGCTCTCCATCCTTGATCCTGATGCGCAGACGTAAGTCGGCCGAGAGTGCGAGGCGCCAAGACGAGAGCCACATGTTGAACACCACTCGCCTTCCATCCTTGAGTCTGGTACAGGCGCCAAGATTCAGGAATGTAAGCGGTGAGGGTGTCTCAGGCGAGACGCCCAGCTCCCTTATCGACACGTCAGGGGGTGTGACAGGGAAGATATATCTATAGTGGAAAGGGATGGGGGAGGAGGAGGAGGAGGAGGAGGAGGAGGAGGAGGAGGAGGAGGAGGAGGAGGAGGAGGAGGAGTAGGAGGAGGAGTGAGGGGGAAACAGGGAGGGGGAATCGGAGGGAAGAAAGTCGGGAGACGTGAGGACAAATCTAAAGAGGCTTTCCAGGTCTGGTGTGCCGGTCTTACCACAGACGCTAGGGGCAGGAAGTAGAGGAGCAGGGTAGGAGAGGAGGAGGACGAAAAGGGGGGCAGGGAGGGGCGGTGGGTGGGAGGAGGACGGCAAGGGCAGTAGGAGAGGGTTTGGGCCAAAGGCAATGTAGGAGGGTGGGAGGGCGATTATTATCAACTTCCAACGGATACGCCACACGGTGATTCGTTCACTCCCACGCACCCGCCCTCCAGCCATATCTTGAGCACCAGGAGCTCAGCATAAGCGGAGGTCGCCATCGCAAGGACAGCCATCTCGAACCAATGCCAGGTGCGCGACGTTCTGGAAGTGCGCCACGCGCGCCAAGTGCGTTGCGGTCACCAGGTGCGCCAAGTGACCCAGGGGCCCAAGTGTGCCCGGCGCGCTTTGTGCGCCAGATGCGCCTAATGTGCAGGCGTGCCCAGGCGCGCAGGATGCGCTAGGTGCGCGACGCGCGCAGAGTGTGCCAAGCGGCGACAGGTGCGCCAGTGCACGTGTCAGCAGACATATGGCAGCTTTTCGACCTACCACCTCGCCTTGTCATAAGCCAGTGCAAAACGGCGGCGGGGTGGTCAGCCTGGTTTCCGACCTGCACACCCGCAATAGCATTTGTTTTTGACAGGGGTAGTGGCGCAGCGAGCGGCGGACTCATATGCTTCCCCTCCTTCCGGTCAAAACCAGTGCAAAGCTGTTGCAGTTCGCTGTAGCACTTCGGGTGCTTAGCGCTCCCTGGCGTACCCGCCCCATTGAGGCTCCTCTACCTGGCGGTCAGCCCCTCGCGTTCCAGGTCAAGTGCCTCTGCGCCATTGCGCCTTCGGCCACTTCATGCTCCGGGTACTTCCGCAGGGTCTTCCACTTCACGGTCCCAGGTCTCCGACCGACCCCGCGTCTTTCCACGCAGCCCCGCAACCTCACGCTCGTGCGTCCATCCGACACGCTCGCGAAGTACCTCTCCTTCTGGGCGGCTCTTGGCCCCTCCTCGCCTCCTCTCTCTCCCCGCGCCCGTGCGTGCCCCCAAGCTGCCCCCCGGCGTGTCCCGCCCGTTGCCCGACCGGCCCACCGCGCCTGCTTCGGTTCGCTGGTGCCCGCTGACTTACAGCGATCCGAGCTGCTTGTTGCAGGACTGGCGGGGGGGGGGCACTGCTCCCCGCTGGCGGCCGGCCTGGTGGGGGAGGGGGTGGTTATTCGCACGGAGCAGCGTCTGTTCTTCCCAATGTGCCTATCTTTTTCAGTCGTGGTAGTCGTGGTAGCAGGAGTTGTCGTGATGGGCACAGCGTGCCATGCGGTATGTTTCGATCGATGTGTAGGTCATCGCGGAATCCAATGCCAGGCAGTAGTTTGTAGTTGTGTTGTCTGTGCGCGCTGCATTGTTGCATTCGGATCTTACCCGGCTCCTGGGTTCTCATGCCATCTGAATATGTTATTTCCAAGGTCCATTCCGAAACACATCGGTTTGTTGTCGCATCCTGGGCCACCGGGGGTATTTCGGTCTTGGTGGCACGGCGCAAGGCTCCGTTTGGCTTCGGCCGCGCAACAGCCCAACTGCCGGCAACGCTAGCTGCCTTTGCAGCCCCGGGTTGCCAGCCTTCGCTCCTGGCCCTGGCGATGCACCCAGCGGTGAATGCGTTTCTTCTTCTTCTTCTTCTTCTTCTTCTTCTCTGTTTCCTCCGCCTCTCTTCCTGCTCCCCCAGTCCTTCGGGGCGCGCCATGGCCGGCACCTCCCGCTCCCGTCTCGGTTTGCCCTCTTTGCGCCGGAGCCCCACCGTCCTCCCCAGGGCCCGTGGCCGCCAGCTCGTCCCGGCAGACGGCCCAGCTCCCGTTCTTCTTTGCCCCTTTGGTTCGATCGCAGGCGCCAGCCTGGCCCCGCAGCAAACCCCCTTTGGCGGCAGCCCGGGTTGGGCGCTCTGGGAGCGCAATGGATTCTTCATGCGTCGCCAGGTGGCGCTCCGTTGGCGATGGCCCGGTTGGTTGTGATCAGTACCGAGCGTAATGCCAATACTGGCACCTCCGAGCTTGATCGGCGTGCCCCGGATTGCCGGATCTTTTCCAGCGCGTGCCTGAACGCGCCACCTCTCCTTAAAACGACGCGAAGATCGGGACGAAATCGGATCGTGATAGCTCGAAATCTCTGAGGATCGGCGGGTTTGGAGGATGTATTGGGCGCTGCGGCCGCTCCAGAGCGTTCCGGAACGCTCTGAGAGCGCTCCGGAACGCTCTGGAGCGATTTATCTTGATCCTAGCCCTGTTTTACTCCTGAGCCCAGGCCGCTGCACGCCTCCGGAAACCGTTCCGGTCTGAACTGGCTGCCCCGCTTGCCCCAGCGTACATGGTCCATGGCCGCCCCTGGTTTTGTTTTCCCATCCCGTGGTGTGCTCCTCTCGTCGTTCAACAACGGCCTTGAGCTGGTTCACCGACCCGCGCGTCCACCGGGCCCGCGACAAAGAGTTGTTGAAGTGTCGTGCGAATAGGTGCCGCTCTTAGTATCGACCGCCAGCGTCGTAGTAGCAGTTTCATCGCTGTTGTTGTTGGTTGCGTTGACATTATGGCCCGTATTCTCATTATTAGTTTTAATCGTATCATTAATATGAGTGCATTATCCATCGTAAAATCTCATTTTTTCGTAGCAGCCGCAGTAGTAACCGCATGCCACGTGATACTTATGTGATAGGCGGGCGAAGCGGCGAGGCCGTTCCTTTCTTTACCACCAGGGAAGGTACGATTTGTACATTGAATCAGGTTATCAGGACTATCCCTTGTGATCATCATTGCCCTTTGTTACCATCATCTACCTCTCGTAGGCCCCCATTCTGGCACACCCTTCGCACGGTTTGCAGCCACAGGTGGTGCTGTGGTGCTTTGCCTGCTCGATCGCGGTGAGCATCGGACGCCTCTCCCTCCCCTGCTTCCTCCCTTCGCCCCCCAGCAGAACTTGCTTATCGCCGTCATTGTTCATCATTCCCAACGAGAAACCATCGGTATTCCTACACGACGGGTAGATAGTTACCACGATTCCTCTATCTCTACACATGGAATATGATAGGTCCGAAACTTCGATGTATCTTGAAATCTTCTCCTCATCCTCCTCCGCCTTCTCCTGGTCGTCCTCCTTTTCCTTCGTTCCCTGATTCTCCTTATGTGTTGTTTTGTTATGTTACTTATATTCCTTTTCTGTTCTCTTTCCTCCTCCTCCTCCTACGCCCTTCCCCTTCCTTCCTCCCGCCACGCCCTAGCCACGGGTCGGGGAGTAGGGGTAGGGGGAGGGGAAGGAGGGAAGTACTTTCCAGAGGCGGGGACGGAGGGCGAGGGAGATGGCGAGCGCAGCAACCCGTCAGGAGATCGCCACTTCCGCAGCTTCAAGACGTGCCCGCTCCAATCCGCGGCGCTTCGCGCGAGCAAACTCCTTCGATGTTCCTTCTTCTCGTCCTCCCCTTCCGGGGGCCGGGAGGGGGGGAGAGAGGAGACAGGGAGGTAGGGAGGGGAGGGGGTGGGAGGGGGACAATAAGGGGGAGGGGCGCAGAGGGGGAGAGAGGGGACGGGGGAGGGAGGGGAGAGTGAGGAGGGGAACGAGTGGGGTTCGGAGGAGGAGCTCTCTGTCAGAATCGCCAACCCCCTCGACACGACATCGCCGCTCGGGGGGGGGGGGGAGGGCGGGCTCCTCCTGGCAGGTGTGTAGATGAGGCAAGATGTCGGTGCGAAGCACGGTCTTACACCCCAAACAAAAAAACAAAGACGAGCTCAATGGAACTGCGCCCTGTCGCATCCTCCTCCTCCTCCTCATCATCATCGACATCATCATCATTTCTCCTCCTCCCAATCCTTCTCTTTCTCCTCCTCCCCCGCCTGCCAGAAGCAGGACCAGCACCCTTTTACAGCGTGCAGGTCAACTCTGAAGGCCTGGGTGAGGATGGCAGCACCAATGGACATCCGAGCCCGGCGTTCGGACGCACCCGTCAACCGGGGTGCCAGCGGATTGAAGCGGGACCATCTGCGGCTGCCCACGCGGCCCATCATGAGGCGCGACCTCATGCTTCGAGGAGGAGGAGGAGGAAGATCTGGAGAAGTTGTGTCAGTTCCATGTTTGTTTGTTGTTGTTGTTGGTGGTGGTGGTGTTGTAGCTGTTGAATATTCATTTCTAGAGAACATTATTGCTTATCTCCGGGAACGGTTCCGCGCGCTCTCGCCTCGACGCCGGCGAAATCTTCTCTGGAAACGAGGCGCCCGCGCGAGCGTTGGCTTGATTGTAAATGTGGGCCCTTGGAGGCCCGGCTACAACGACAACGGCTCCCGCTCGATACTTCCTCACAAGGCCGCGAAAGGCTCGAGCCCCCCCGTGTGAGCAGGCCTCACACACCTCCCCCGTTTCCCTCCCGCACATCTCGTGCAGTCCAGTCACCCGCCATGGACCCCCCAGCCTGCTGAGAGGCTGGCCCTGACGCTCCGTGTGCGCCGCCGCGCGGCGCGGCGCTGCTGGTGGAAGACCCTGAATGACGACATGGCGACGATGCAGCAGCTTAGTACGACTTAGCGAGAACGCGAAGCTCGTAGGCTGGAACCCCTATTCATTGATCAGTCCCTCTGGCAGGACCGACTCTATCAGCCATGAGTTTCGCAACCAATACGGTATCTTACGCCCTGGCACACATATTGGGCCCGCCAGCTCCGCGAGGACCTCCTCAGTGCCCTTGCAGCCCCCATCAGCGACGACCTCTGTGGCCTCTGGGACATCGACGACGACATTCGGAAGATTTTCAGGGACCCCGAGATCCAGGAGGCATTCCAGCAGATCGATTTCAGCTACTCGACAGATTGCACAGCCATTACATTACCGTGAAGAATCCAGATACCACTTTTGGATACACTGGGACGGGGGTCGGCCCCCACATGTTACTTCCGCCTGTGGATGCTCCATTGCGATACGTAAGCGACATTTTTCTCCCAAGCACGTAGTCAGAATTGCCTCCCCGCCATCTGACTTACAGGGCCGTGCAGGCGCCACTGATATTGTACGAGGACATGTCCGAGACAGGCTGATTGTGGGTTACCTATTTCCAGTCCCACATAGCTCAAACGCAAAGATCAAGATCACGGAACGGACATGCATACGAATTTGGCAATGGACTACAACAGAGATTACTTCTACTCCGACACGCATGACGCCCCTCTTTTTCAGCGACCTCAACCAAGGCATGGGACGTCGTCATCGGGCCATATGTATGGACGACAGCACCGAATCACAGCAGCCCGCCCCAGAGACTACCGTAGGCACACCCATTCACGAAAGACTCATCATCAATCAGCTCTGCGCGTATAACACATTCTGGATTATTGGGCAGACTTTTTTCGGCAATGGCGGCGCTCGCAGCAGAATTGATTATTGGATCGGCCCGATTGATGCGTTTCCTAATATTACGAAGCTCAAATTATGCTGGCGCTTTTATCAACGCCTGCGCGTCCTTCCTCGCATGCTCGATTACATTCCAATGCTTATTCATGTCCACTTTATTGCCCAACGTCATCTTCTATCGACTATGCACTACGATGGGACTGGCCCCCGCTGGCAGCAGGATCACAGACGGGGTACCGACGCGCTGAATTCCTACGTGACCTACATCAGCAGCTTATTCAACATGCACATCCTCTCCGAGTTTCCCAACATGACCAGCTTTCCGACCGACATGCAGCACACGTTGCATACCTGGTCCAGCAAGCAGCGATTCTACACTATTTTCGCCATGGAGGACATCCAGTTCGGTTCAAAGATGATCAGCGTATACGACAACATTTCCTCCGAGAACGTGCACAACTACGTGACAAAGGCATGGCGGTCGATGACATCTATCTCAAGCTCAATCCTCGCCGATTCCGCGAACATGCCCAATGGAAACGGGCATGGTGGCATCATTTTCTCGACTAACAAATCACCGAAGCCTACCGCCACCGCGACCTCTCACGAGTCGCCTAGTTCAGCAGACTTCGTGCAGGCACTAAAGAAGTCCCCAAGAAACGTAATTACATGCGAAGTGGGAGGTCGAGTTTGCAAAGGGACCGAAGAGTACCTCGAGAAATGCCAGTCAGAGGACCCTCAGCCCGAACCACTGATCGACGTAGAGACCCTCCAGGCCGAAGTCGCCTTCCTGAGCGCCGACAAGACCCACGACCCGAACACCGCCAAGCTGATCCTTGGCGCCAAGGACTGGCAGGACCGAGGCTTCTTGCTCGCTGGCCCTCGCTCAGAAGGGAACGCGAAGCACCACCTGGACCCAGCCCCAGCGGACTGGCTGGAGGAGGAGATATCGATATGGCTAGGCTACTTCCGACGAATGACAGGATACTACGATTGGTATCTGGCGGCGTAATCCTTGCAGTGAGGCCCACAGTTGCTCCCGAGACGGACCTCGCACATCAGACAGGTGACCTCCCATCAGATAGTGCTGATTCTGAGGTACAGACCCACGATCTAGCCGCAGATGAGGAGGCTGCCGAATTTTTATTTTCATGATGTGCCCCGAGAGGTCCCCCCCAAGGCCCCCATCGTCCAGAGCCGTAGCTAGACTCCTATTTACTCTCCCCCCTTTCCTGCTATCCTTGAGGAGTAGGAGATGAGGAGCATTTCCCTCCCCCATTCTCGTCACCCTCCATAGCAGGATGTTGTTTGTCTGTAAGACCTCAGCTTTGGATCAGTGCGAGGCCTCATTTCAGAACCGCCCTCAGGGTCTTCCAACGCACAGCGCATGCCAGCCCGCATCAAGCGAGCTGCACCGTTGTAGCGACAGGCCATGCTAATCAGCAGGCAAGAGGCAGTTGGACACTGCAGCGACGAGCAAGGAATGTACTAATATTTTAGCGGGTACGGCGGTACCAGTCAGGGCTTCGGTGTTGCTGGTGCGGTCGCGCCCGCCACACGTGGATACTCCCCACCTGTGAAACCAGTTTCATCCGTAACCGCTCCCATGTCGTCGTAAAAAATACTTATTCACAATTTACCCCAAGACACCCTGGCCAGAGAGGCCCCTGAACTCAGGAACGGCGCTCTCGCTCGAGACTTCCTCGCAATTTAGTCAAGTTGGCGGAGGGCCGGCCACGACGACAAGGGCTCCTGCTCGATACTTCCTCACGATTTACTCCGAGAGCCCCTGGCCAGGAAAGCCCCCGAACTCAGGAATGGCGCTGAATTTGGTGGAGGCCCAACTACGACGAGAAGGGCTCTCGTGCGATACTTCTTCAAGATGTATTCGCAAAGGCCCTTGCCAGAGAGGCCCTCGAACTCGAGAGTGGCGCTCTCGTTTGAGACTTTTTCGTAATTCAGGCAAGTAGGTGGAGGCCCCAGGCACGGCGACAAGGTTCCCGCTTGATGTTTTGTCCAAGAGTATTCCGAGAGCCCTTGGCCAGAGATGCCCCCGAACTCAGGAACGGCGCTCTCGCTTGACAGTTTCTCGCACTTCACTCAGTGGCCGACAAGACGATCTTCCCCCCGAAAATGGGTGCAATCGAATACGAAGTGGGCGGGTAACGAGGGTTGGGGTATACAGAATCCAAAACACGCGTGCCAGTAAGAGCGAACAGTCTTACCATAATTGTTGTTGTTGCTCCTGCAGTTGTTGATGATGATGTTGAACTTCCATCTCTGATTTTATTATATTGTTGATCTCTCCACCGGTGCACATTTTGTGTTTTCAATTGAGGTGCCCCCCTTGGGGAGGAGAAGGGGGAAGAGGAGGAGGAGGAGGAGGAGGGAGAGGGGCAGCTCCCAGGATTGGCCTGGGCAGGGCTGGTGGTGGCTTCAGTCTTGGTCCTCCAGACCTGCGGGCGCGCTGGCCCGGGGGACAACGGGTGCTCCTATCTATCCCCTGTGCGGTCATGTGTAGCGTTCCAGACATGGCCTCGCCTCTGGCGCGCCTCGCCTTCGGCGGCAGTTCGCGGAAGGCCGGCGGACGCCGGCAGAGTAGAAGATTGCGGCGGGTCCGCCAGCGGACGCCAGCGGAAGTTCGGCGGAGGACGGCGGAAGTGAGAGTGAGACGTCCGCATTTTGGATCGAGGGGGTGTCCGAAGTCGGCCAAACATTCTCTCCCCGCCTGTTCCTGTATCTCCTGTGCCTGCCGCCATTCCTGCTCCCAGCCACTCGTTCCCGCCTGCTGCTGCAACTGTTTCTGCTGCTTCGGCTTCTTCTCCCCTTCCTTCCAGTTCCCCCCCACCTCTGCGCCATCGCTCTCTTGCTCCTCTCATCACTTCGAAGATAGCTATAGGTGAGCAATCGTACGTCCGCAACAGTGTCGGCTCAAGTCGTGCACGCCTCGCGCGCACGCCTGTACAAACCAACGTGCGACGATGGAGTCAATGGAGAAACGTTCTGCCCGTCTTATCCCAAGCTCGATCCCAGTGTCGGCATCTCTCGATGATATATATATATATGTATATATACGACCTATCAAGTAGATCTGCACCGAGATTGATTGCTCGACTTCCTCGCCCTCGCTCTTCCTCTCTTTCACCCAGCTCTCCCTTTCTTCTCTTTTCCCTCTGTGTCCGTCCTCTCTCGGTGCAGAAAAAGGACATGAGCAAAAAGTTACGGAGGCCTGCGCGTATTTCTTGGTTTGGCCCTGCACCCCCATCCCTGGCGCGCGCAGCGCGCCACGGGTGGCGCCGGGAGCGCTGCCAAGGGGTCCAGTGCCGATTCAAGAATCTGCGCAGACCTCTGACATCATATATTAATGTGCGCGTTATTTCTCTACTTTCCCCTCTTAGTCGCTTTCGTACCGCTCCGCCTGTCGTCGGACGCCACGTGCATCCTGCACTGACCCTGGCCGGGCCCAGCATGGATCCAGGAGCGGCGCACGTGCTTCGTAGGCTGGGGGGACATCTGCCATTCCTGGGGCCAGTGTGGCCTTGACGTGGCCGAGGGAGGCCTACAGGCTGCGTCCTCCCAAGGCTGGAACCCGACACCGCCTTCATCGATACCGCCGGCTGGACCGAGAACACCGCGCGGCGTGCCCGGTCGAGGATTATGTCGCAGGCGCGGGCGGGCTTGTGTGGATGAACGAGAGTGTGTGAGTGTGCGTGTGTGTGTGCGTGCTTCGCGGTGCAGCAGGGGCAGGGGACAGGCGCTGGCCTGAGCCATCGGTCCTCGATCCACCCTCCTGTTCCCTCTTCCTCCCTCCTCCTCCTCCTCCTCCTCCTCCTCCTCCTCCTCCTCCTCCATCCCTTTTCCTTATACATCGTTTCTCCCTGTCGCCCAATTTGTAGGGCGGGTCGGGCGTTTCGCCTGAGACGTCCTCACCATGTGTGACCCTGAAGCTTAAACATTGGCAACGGTTTTACACATGAAGGGCGGGCCGTTTTCAAGATGTGGCTCTCGCCTCAGCGCCGCGCGAATTCGCTTCAAACATTTGGAAGAGCTGATCGGACTGAGGGCGGGTGCTTTTCAACGTTGGCTCTCGCCTTAGCTTCGCGCCCAGCTGTCCAGGCCTGGGCGATGCGGTAGGAGAGATCTAGGGGATGCCCAAGGACACAGACACCGGTAGTTGGTTGAATCAACCAGTGCTTTTGCCAGAGATATTGTGAGCTCGATGGTCCTGCCGGCAAGCAACCCGTACGCCCACGGTATTGCCTGTAACGGTACAGCTACATAATCGCTGCGTCGGAAAAAGGGAGTATCCCCGCGGAGGCATCCACGCCGCAGAATCGAGGGGATTGCCTTGACATAGATGGTAAGCCCATGTCGGCAGCGGGTTGGGTGGAGTGAAGGGGGGTCGTTACAGTTAGTCTGATGTGTAGACGCAAGCGCTCCGACGGAAGGAGAGACAACTGAGTCCGTCACTTCGCGGACGAGATGACACTGAAAGACTCAAGATGCATGTTGTTTCGCTCTTGATGTCTCGCTGCGAAACTTATCACACCATGCTAGCCTGTCAGAACCCTTTTCGTGGGAATTTCGGATGTGTGCAACAATACCGACGGTGTTAAAGGACAGCACCGCCATTTTGACGTCTAGTATGGTTGACGTGGCCTTTGCTATCGTTAGGTTATGCATTGAGAGCGTCGTACTTGGCCTCCCGGGGACCCGTTGTAGACGCTGGCGAGACACCAGGGAACACCCGTGAGATATCGATGCCGTGTGGGGCCCACAGAGGACGACGCACGAACCCAATAGTGACCAACCTCGCCTCAGTATCCTTTTTTTTCCGATGAGGCCTATCAAGTTGAACTTCGTTGTTTTTGAAGAAATGGAGCTGCGAGCTGTCGTTGCCGGCCAACAGAGTGTAGAGTCTTGCGAAATCTGGCTTGCCACGCCACGTCTGTGCACGTGAGAGCAGTAGCACATGTGAGGGCAAGCTGCAACTTGCTGTCCAGCACGGCAGTGCTCGAGACGTCGGCACACGATGGGGTGTTCGTCCCAATCGGGATTTCATGATCTTTGAAGTATTGACTTGCAGCGGTACCTACATGCCTGGAACAGAAGTAGACCG
Source organism: Prorocentrum cordatum (assembly GCA_963575745.1). Classification (NCBI taxonomy): domain Eukaryota; class Dinophyceae; order Prorocentrales; family Prorocentraceae; genus Prorocentrum; species Prorocentrum cordatum. Next base: position 23,985 of record CAUYUJ010002777.1, on the reverse strand, counting down.
AATGATCAGATCCCATTCGTGGACAGGTGGAGATTGACGACAAGCAGTAGTTGAAACGGCGTCACGTGATGCCTAGCAGGCCGAGGCGGACGGCGAGGAGCAACCCTGAGGACAGACATGTTCAGGGAGAATTCTGCATCAGGGGCCCCGACCTGGAGCGTCCAGGAGATGGCCCACATGACGCCGATACCTGATGGCCAGAGTTACCTTGCTGGGCAAGATACCCAGTTGGTTCTGAAACGACGGTGCCCGCGAAGTACGTAGGCGATCAAACAATGCTGGTCTTCACAGGCCGCTGCAAACATTGCCGCTGCACAAGATGGTTGAACCGAGGCAGATGAGAGACCCTCAGGGCCACCAGTATAGATAATGTAGATACGAAGCGACCTGGTTTGGCCAGCTGCAGGTTTATGCATGGAGATCGCGGGTAGCCCTTCACCGACACACGACAAGAAGGTATTTGGTGATGGCGCGCCAATCGATATGGACGCCATCTCTTAGCGGTTGAAACAAGTACTTGGAAATATCTGGGCACTCGGCAAACTTTGCCACTTCTATTGGCGGATGAAGAACGCCTCACATGCTCTTTCTTGACAGCCCAGCTTAGAAGCATCCACGCTGATGCTGGCCTGCGGGGTGGGGGGTCAGCTTGCCCATCCTGCCCCTCGTCTGCAGATGCCTCTCCGCTGTCTGCTGGCATGATCGGGGCGTCGCTGAGAGCCGCTCTGCAAGGTGATTTCGACGCCTCCTTCTGGCGAGCGTCTGGAGGCTTGGTGACTTGGCTCTGCTCGTCTCTGTGGCTCGGCTGCCCTCGGCCGAGCATCTGGAGGCGCGCCATCACAAGAAGGGACATGCAGGAGTGCGACCGCCGCGAGGGCCACCGCGGCCGAGTGGGACTGCAGCGCGGGCACGTGGGCCTCGTGCTCGGGGACATCTACGAGGTGATGCTCTTGGCGGTGATGTCGGTCACCTGCTGGTGGCTGATGAAGCCCGGAGTGCTGCTGTTGATGTGGCCCTGGAGCCGGGCAGGCTCGGGCGGCGTATGTGCCTTGACATGGGCGGCCTCGCGGAGGGGCGACGCTGCCTCAGCAAGCGGAGACAAGATTGCCTCTGGCGCTGCTTGCTGCCTCAAAGGATGTTGCTGCCTGGCCGGCTGTGGAATCGTCGTCTCGTCGGCGTCCTCCTCCTCCATCGGCGGTTTGGGAGGTTTCGCCTGGATCCTGGCCAAAACAACAAAGTGGCGACTCACCCATTCTGCGGTTGGGTTTCGGTTTGCTTCGAACTCGGGGAGCTCGTCGTACTTGGCTCCGATGTCAGATTGAAGAGCCTGTCCTGGAGTCCTGCGTAATGGCTGGAGATTGGCGGTCGATGTGTTCTTGGCAAGGCCTGGGCAAGGGTATCGAGGCGACCCTTGCAGCACACCATTCTCGCTCCTAGTCTGCAAGATCCCTAGCTTATGCCTTCATTGTGATGGTGCCAGCATGTGTGCGACGCTGCATTTGGGCCCTGCTGACGAAGGCCCTGCGCTCAGGTCGCATTCTCTGGCAATTCTTGAGGGCATCCCTGATGTATCCGTGCATCCATAGGGAAGGCGGGGATGACAGGCAAGGGCTAATAGTCATTGTTGATGTCCTGGTCGCCATCCTGCTGCGAGCCCGTGTTCGGCACGCCTCCCACCCGCCGAAGTTCAAAATTGCGCAAGACGGACACGACCATCAGCGAGCCATAATTATCTGACGGCGGAGGCTGCCGTTGTGCCGCAGGGTGGTATGCGAGGAGCTTGTGCCAGTACGTCGGACACGCGGGTCGGCAGCGAATCTCTCCCCGCAGCCGTTTGGGCCAGGCTGGCTGTGGAGACAATCGCTCAGTCGTAATAATGCCGCATCTGGGTGGCCAGCGAGGAGAGCTGGCGCGCCAGGCAACCTGCGGCCACGGGCAAGAGGCCTAAGCCATTGCGGTCTAAGGAAGTAGGGAGGAGGAGGAGGAGGAGGAGGAGGAGGAGGAGGAGGAGGAGGAGGAGGAGAGGAGGACGGAGGAGGGAGGAGGAGGAGGAGAGGAGGAGGAGGAGGAGGAGGCAGGAGGAGGAGGAGGAGGAGGAGGAGGAGGAGGAGGAGGAGGAGGAGGAGGAGGAGGAGGAGGAGGAGACGGAGGAGGACGAGGAGGACGAGGAGGAGGAGGAGGAGGAGGAGAAAGGAATGGGGAATGGGAGGAGGGCGGAGGGTGTGGGGCGGGTGGGGGAGCAGGAGGGAGTTTAGGGATTGGTGGGCGGGGGGAGTGGCGAGGGTAGGGATTGAGGGTGGGCAAGGGAGGGGGAGTTGCTAGGAGGAGGAAGTGGAGCAGCAGGAGGGCATCGTGCCGGGGAGCCCTTCGCTCGAAGGACTGTCACTGTGGCCCCGCGCGCCGCAATCCAGCCCAGCGCCTCGCGAGCGGGCGGGGGAGGGCGTCTTACCTACGGAACGAGCGGCGGAGCCGCCGATGCTCATTGTCGGCGAGATGGACTTCTCCTTCTCCCTCGCCGTGGCCGCTCTCAGGAGGGGCGGCGCCGCGGCTGCTGCGCTTTTTGCCGGAGAAGGGGAGACCAGGAGGGTACCATTAGCGGCCGCTCTGCGGTTGATCGGGAGTTTCTGTATATTTCTAGGTATTCACATATGTATATGTTATAGGTGTGCATAAATGCACTTATATATACACATCTGAAGGGGCGGGCGCGGGAGGCGGTGGTGCTGCGGGAGAGGATGAGGAGGATGAGGATCAGCAAGGCGAGGCTCGCGAGTGGGAGGATCAGGCGAGTGAGAGTCACGCGGCTCAGGAGCAGGCTAGCGCGGAGCGGGAGCGGGAGGATGTGAAAAACGAGGGCCGGGAGAGCGAGGCTCAGGATCATGAAGATCAGCAATGGGTGAGGGTCGGGAGAGTTTGCAGCAGGATAGAGACGATCGGCAGAGTGTGGATCGGCAGAGGGAGAATCACGAGGAGAGCGAGGATCTGGGTAGTGATAATGAGCAGGAGGAGGGTGAGAATCAGGGTCGTGATGCAGGAGGATAAGGGTGAGGAGAGCGAGAATCAGGACAGTGAGGATCATGAGGATGAGGATCGGAAGGGCGAGGGCCATGAGGGGGGCCATCAAGAGGGTGATAATCAACATTGCGAGGAGCTACCTTATCACTCCTCCTCCTCCGCCTCCTCCTCCTCCCTATGCCCCTGCCCCTGGCCTCCTTCGCCTCCTCCTTCCCCTCCTGCTTCTTGCTCCTGCCTCCTGCTCTTGCCTCCTCCTCCTCCTCCTCCTCCTTCTCCTCCCCTTTCTCTTCTTCTGCCTCCTCAAACTGCTGGGGGCCTCCGTCGGCGAGCGATCCGGCGACCTTGCGAGGATGTCTCGCGCGAACGCTCCCCGGAAGTGGTCCCTGGGGGCACGGCGGGGCCTGGCTTTCTCACGCGCCAGGGCGTCGACGTTGCGAGGATGTCTCGAGCGAGAGCCCCGGACCGGGACCCGCCCGGCGCGCCCGGTGCGCTCCCCGGAAGTGGTCCCTGGGGGCACGGCGGGGCCTGGCTTTCTCACGCTCCAGGGGTTATAGGGTTAGGATGGCATGAGTTCCATGGAACTTCTTTAAATGAACAGGAGGAGGAGGAGGAGGAGGAGGAGGAGGAGGAGGAGGAGGAGGAGGAAGAGGAGGAGGAGGAGGAGGAGGAGGAGGAGGAGGAGGAAGAGGAGGAGCAGGAGAAGTGCCGCCGCCGCCGCTCTCCCGCCCCTCGAGGCCGCCGCTCTCGACGTCATATTTTTTGTCGGAGGTGCATTGTAGCGTGCTGTTAACATAAGCGTTGCACCGTTCCTGGTCGCTGAGGTTCTCTGACGGGGGAGTGAGGATCAGCCGCGCGCAGAGGGGGATGGGGGGAGGGGAGAAGGCTTCTTAGAAGCACGCACCCCTGCTTCTCAGAAGGCGCGGGCCTTGTCTGTAAATGTAAGACCCGTGCCTTCTAAGAAGCAGCCTCCTTCTGAGGAGCCTTCCCCCCTCCCCCTATACCCGTCGTGCGCGCCGCCAAGAAGAGGGGACGGAGCAGCAGGAGAAGGAGGGCCCCCCGACGCGCAATGGTTGGCGAGGGGGGGCGTCTCTCCGTCTCCCTCGCCGCTGGCCCTGCGACGAGGCCGCCGGGGCGGCAGAGGGGAATCGGCTGGGCCTGCAATTGCAGGGTTATCGGAGGAGCCGGAGGTCATGATAATGATGCGCTCCAGGATTTCCAAGGTTCTCAGGAATCCTGGAACGCATCCTGAGCCAATCTTATCATGACATCGTTCTCGCCCTAGACTACGTCGTCTGGGTTGCTGTTCGACTCTCTCCTCTCCTCCCCTCCCCCCCCCCTTCCCTCCCCCGCCCCTTACCTTTGGTGCCGTCTTTTTGTTCCCCGGCTGGCTGGAGGGCGCCGCACTTGCCAAGCCGAGTTCCCCATCTCCTCTTCAACCGTCCTGCCCTCCCTCTACCTCTCCCTGCTCGGGCGAAGCGAACTATGCACATACACCGATCCTGACAACGTCCATCCTTGACCCAGGATCGGGGATCGGTGCACATACGGTAGAGGGAAACAATTACTGAACACTCCCCTTCCCCCCCAAACTCAACGTTGGCACGCGCGGGGGAAACTGCGGTCGAAGTGCATCTCATCAGACCCACCGCCAACTTTGAACATTGGGGGCAGGGGGAGGCGTTGATGGATGAATATGGCATGTGTTCGCTAATTTGTTCCGAGGCCTGTACCTTCCCGGCCAAGGCGGGAGGGCGTATGCACCGATCTTGGGCCCAGGATGGACCTGGCCAACATCGGAGGATGTGCATGGTTCTTTCCCCTCTCCCTGCCTCTCTCTCTCTCTCTCTTCTGCTGCCCCTCCCCGGTCTGCATGCTCCGCCGTCGCCTCCCGCGGGCTCCATCGCCCTGCCGGCCTGCGCGGAGGTCTCTGCGCCGGCCCGCCCTGGCCGCGGTGCGCCGGGACTCAGGAGGGAACAAGAACATGCAGACACAATGAATCGTCGATTCCCCAGAAAATATACGAAATACGGGAAGTGGGGGGGAGGACAAGAACCCAGAAGATATGGGAAAATGTGGGGCATCCTTTTTGTGTGTGTGTATTTATTTGTGTGTCCCAGGGCCCCTTCAGCGACGCTGGAGGAACTCACGTTCCCCCCCCTCCCTCCCCATACTCGCCTCCCCTCCCCTCCCCTCCGTTCTTCATCCCCTCTCTTCCTCCTTGATCCCCTCGTCCTCGTTCTGATATCCTGCCAGTTCGTCCAGGCCAGTTGGACGGCGCGATGCCGAGCCGCGAAGCTTGTCGAGATGGAGGTTCATCCCCTGCCCCCCCACTCCTCCCGCTTCCGGCCGCCCTTCTTCTTGTCATAGACTTGCAGCTGCGTTGTGATGTGTCTTGATGCGTTTCGAACGCACTCGATCATCTTCACCATTGCTCTGTAAGTTTCGTAGTAAGTCACTATCCCGGCCTGGGAATTTAGATGATGATATGATGCCGCCCCGCCGCTCTACATGTAGACGCTAAAATGTTGATGCTGTGTGCTATCTCGTCGGCTCAGTGAATGTTTTTTTTCGATTGTTGTCATTGCATCCGGCCCCCACGAACAGCACTCTGCTTCTCACAGGGGCCCAGCACGCGTAAGTGCGTGCGCCAGTGGAGCGACCCAGGCGCTTGTGTCCTTCGTTCTGGCATCGCGGAGGCACTGGCGATACATCTGAGATGAGGTGCGATCTTAGGGTGGAGCCCCATACGAGACGCCCCTCTGCTTCATCTTCTTCCCATTCCTCCTCCCTCCTCCCTGCTGCCATAACCTGGCTAGGTCTCATTGAAAGCCTTTCTCCCAATGTAAAGGGCCAGCCCAAGGGGGCTCGAAAGGCTCCCGTGGATGATTGTCGCCAGTAACTGGGTCTTGTGTGTCACGACGTGCGTTGCCCTTCATCTCAACGTCCTCAACGTCCTCCGTCCCTCCTCCAGACTTGCAATCTCGCATGTCCCAGCAGCTTCGGGCTGCAGCGTTCTCTTTCCCACTCCCTCCGCGGATATGGCCGTGTGGTGTCGGATGGGGCCGAGGGGGTTCAGGATGAAATGAGGAGGCGGAGGAGGAGAATAGGAGGTTGAGGAGGACGGGAGGGGAGGGGGGCGAGGAAAAGAAGGAGCGGGAGACGGATGATTCCGCGATCGGGCAAGTGCCACAACAAGAAGGAGGCCAAGCAGGAGAGGAAGGGGTCTGGTGCAACTGCCGAGCATCCCACATTTCGATCATGATCAAAGGTGTATGGTGTGCGGACTTGCCTCCTATGAAAAGGGAGGAGAGGGTCTCCAGAGCAATACGAATTGGGATGTCAAGCGGGCTCAACGCATTACCAGCTAAACAGCTAGGGACGCAGGGCCACGAGGGGAGTGGGAGGGGCAGGGGAAGAACGAGGAAGAGGACTCTAAGGGGGAAAAATATGCAGAGAATGAAGAGGTGGAGTAGGAGGAGGAGGGGGAGGAGGAGGATGAGGAGAAGGATGAGGAGGAGGAGGACGAGGAGGAAGAGGGGTAGGAGAAGGAGAAGGCGGTGGGGAGGGGGAGTAGCAGGAGGAGGAGGAGGAGGAGGAGGAGGAGAAGAAGAGGAGGAGGGGGCTGTTGGACAGGAGTAGGAGGCTGAGGATGACATGGGAATGATGAAGGCAAGGTGGACCAGAAGTAGGGTGGGAAGGGGAGGAGAAGGAGGAGGAGGGCGACGAGGATGAGGGGACAGAGTTGGAGGATGAGGATGAGGGGGATTGGGAGCGAGAAGAGGAGGGGGGGGTGGATGATCAGTTTGATGGTGGCAGTGGTGGTGGTGGTGGTGGTGGTGGTGGTGGTGGTGGTGACGATTGCGATTGTGCTTGTGTGGGCAAGAGTGCGGACGCACGAGGATCGATGGCGAGGATGTGGATGCGGATGCCTGGCCCCGCCCGTGGCGAGGGCGGGGCTCCGCCGGAGGACCACCGGCTCGAAGCTCGTGGCCACGTCTTACCTGGAGGCCTTCGACATGACCGAGGACCAGCAGATACCCGAGGACTCGGGGGAGGAGCAGGAGGCCAGAGTTATTAATCGCTTAGCTCATTCCGCCGGCCCTCGAGCGCTCTATGGGGCCTCTTTGCAGCCTCTTGGGGGCCTCTTTGGGGCCTCCTGGGGGGCTCTGCCTCTTGGGGGTCTCTTGTGGCTCCTTGGCGGCGTCTTGGAGCCCCCTTGGCCTACCAGAGGACTCGGGGGAGGAGCAGGAGGCCAGAGCCAAACGCGCCACGGGCGGATGCGCCCAGCGGCCTGCGCAGAAAGAGGCCAGAGTGAAGTCGAGCGTGCCCCTCTACAGGAGGAAAAGTCAATCAAAACGAGTCCAAAAGTAGTCTGGGGACGATTTTTGTTCGACCATGCTTGACAGCTTTTGGATCTCATCGGAGTATTTCTTGATTTTCGTCCACGATCCGCCTGTAGGAGGACGTGCCCGACCTAAGGCCAGAGGAGAAGCGCACGCCGACGTTCCTTCGCCGTTTTCGGCTTCCGGGGGGGCGCTCTGCGGGCCCCTATGGGCCGTCAGAAAGCCACCGGATTGACCACATCGGGCCGGGGTGGGCCCTGGCAGGGGCCTGCAGGGGACAGTTTCGGGCGGATTTGGGCCGGGAGATTCCTCGGAGGAAGACGTTCCGAAGACGAGTTCCCTCCATGGGTTTCGGCCCCGTGGGCCTCCTGAGGCCTCACGTCGCTGAGTCACTCCGGGATCCCAGCCCCTGAGAGGCCCCCAAGAGACTTCCAAAGGGCATCAGACGACTCCAAGAGAATAGCAGTATGCTTCCTCCCCCATATTTCTTTTGCTCCTCCTCCTACTGTGCGGAGTCCGTAGCCATCTCGGCTCATCAAAACCCATGGCTGTCCCCGATTGCAGGTGGATACCGCTGGTCCGCGGCAGTGCCAAGGCTGTTCAGCCAGACCGTTCTTGCCAGAATCGCTCGGGCACGCTGGATGCCCCCGCTTACCTTACTTGTCCATGGAAGTCGCACTTGCCATGGCGGCGAAGCGGGGAAACAAAACTGTCGATTGTGCGAAGCCTCCTTATCAGACTCTTCGTGGCGTTGTTCTTAGTCGGTCCTCCAGTCGTGGCGCATCTGCAGCTGAAGAGGACGGCACCATGCTCGATGACGCTCATGAAGAATTGCAAGACGCACGCATTCGGAACGTTGTCAGAAAGGTTCTCGTGGACAACCTCAAGTCCGCCAAACAGGAGCTGGACGCAGTCATGGCCAAGCTGGTGAAGTGAGTCGGCGATTGACCCCGTTCAGCAAGCAACGGCAGCTCTACAACTCGCACTGGGTGACGTCCCCAAAGCAGCGCCCTCCGCTGCACAAGCAGCGCTACGCAGCGATTTTAGACCCCCTGGAAAAAAAACGCATGCAACAATCTATCGATGTGGTGGCCGTTCGCACCAAAGAGCACGACCCGCTTCTGGGACACCAGGGACAAGCTACCAGTCATCCGCAGCAGCAGATGCATGTGCTACGCAAAGAGATCTCTCCGAACCATGCTCCAGTCTCTTCTAAGAGTACGGAGAGGCCGCTCAAGAGCGATATCGACGCCTCCATTGTTCATGTGCGAAGATGGTGCGCGTGATTCCCTCGTCCCGTGGCTCCAAGGTGCTGATCTCCAAGACGCATTGGAGCTGCATGGCAAACCTCAAGGTCGACCATTCGCTGTTCGATTGACAGGCCCTGCGGGGAACGCGGCGCGAGAATTACAACGGGCACCCGGAGCGCTCAAGGTAAAGGGTGGGTGCCGTTCATGGTCCCGGCTGCTCTTGAAGGCCACGCGCGGGTCCTGCTTCGTCGGGGGCCGGACAACAAATCATACCATAACTGCCAGCAAGAAGTTGTTCCTCGACAGGGCCACGACCAGGGCGGCATCCGCTACGGGTGTTCTGGGTTCTGGGGCCTCATGGTAGAGGTTGGTCTAGGCAGCAGACCAAGGGCATCATCCAAAGGACCGTGGCCCCCGATGTGGCTGAAGAGTGGTCGCTTTGACGAATTTCCATATCTTGTTGCGAAAGCTCTTCCTGGCGTGCTGGCTGCTTCGCCTCATGCTGTCTGTTTCGGAACATGGAGCGCCAGAGCCCCATGGAGGTGGAGAGGCTTCAAGTCTCAGGGGAAGCGGCGCATCTACAATCATTGGTTGTTCAGACCACCGTTTTTCCGATCCAGGAATTGCATCGATCGCCTGGCCAGCTCAATCTGCGCAGTCGAGAGGTCGCCGCCTTGTCGGCCGCGCGGCGCTCGCCCTTCCGCGGCAGCGCGCAGCGTCCCAGGGGCGGCGCTTCCACTGGCAATCCTGTCGCTCGCGGATCTGCGGCCCGCGCCGCGCCTCGCGCGCTGGCCGCTGGCCGGGCACTACCGCTGCGAATCTCTCGGCGGAGGCGTGGCCCGCCAGCACGCCGAGCCGCGGGCTCTCCTGGCGAGAGGTCCGCCCCGTCGCGTCGGCGATCAAGGCTGACGCGGTATGGGCCAGGGGCGGCTCGCAGCGTCGCTCGGCGTTCAAGGCCGCCGAATTCCATTCTGCGGTTCGCACCGCGATGGATGCGCGTCGCCCCGATGCCGTGATCCCGCGCGGCGGCTGGGCCGCCCCCCATGCCGCGCGCAGTGTTCGAGAGAGGCACTCCCTCATCCTCGATCAGACAGAACAGGGGCGTCTAGGACAGATGGCCGCGTCGCCCCGTTTACCGAAGCGCAAGGGGCTGGTCCGCGAGGCAGCCGCAGCCGCTTTCGAGGCGATGTTAGCGACAGACCCCAGGTCCTTCGATTGCCTCGCTCAAAGGGCGGCCCGTGCTATTCGGCGACATGGCTGCGCCCTGGCGACGAGGCCCATCAACTCCGGCCCGGGCGTCGACCTGAGCGAACGGGAAGTCGTTCCCCAGGGCCCCGAACGTTTTCGCCCTTGGACGGGCAGAGCCTTCTCACGGCTGCGATTCGAGATTGGATTCAAACACGCGAAGTTAAAGGGCCAAACAGAGCAGCATTCGCGGGCAAACTGCTGAAGCTAAGAGTCGGGCCTCGCTCGGGGCGCCCTTTTGCGCGGCAGATGCATCTCAGCCGCAATCCATGCGGCGGCGTTGCCGAGGTCGGCGATCGTGGCGAGACCAGCGCGCTTTCGCAGCATTGGGGCCCCGTCTCGGCGGCGTTGTCGTGAAGAGCAAACCTGTGCAGCCAGTGCCCGGACAACCTTCTCTCCCCGTGCGATTGGACTTCGGTGGCCTCGCAGTCGCAGGAAATACCGGGCGCTGTCGCGCGCAGGCTGGCCCCGTCAAAACCACCGGCGGTCGCTGATGAGGTTCCATGCCAGGCCTGGATCGCGACGCCATGCGGATGCGGCGTGCTCTGGGTCTCGCTTGCGATGGTCATGTCAGGACAGCACCTCCATCGCGAAACTGGGGGCACGCGGCGGGCGTTCCCTCCGAGCGGCATCCAGGCTGAACATGTCGAGCTCAATGGCACGGTGCGCAGTGCGCGCGGGATCTGGGCGCATAATTTCTTTGCCAGCCAGGCGATTGCACCCGTCGTGGCTTCGGTGGTACCCACGCCGCAGGAGCACCCCATTGCGTGCAGTGCCTTCACTGAGAACATCCTGGAGCTTGACGTGGAGGCACGACTGGCAAGTCCCCAACCTGATCCCCGAATCCATTCTCCTGTGCTGATCGGCCGTGGCCTCGGGCAGGCATTCTCCTCGCTCAACCAGCAGTGCGTCGCGGTGATCTTCGGCGAGCCCGCCCTGCCAGCGGTGACAGCCCATTGGGTTCGCCTGCCCCCTCTAGAGTCGCCCCGCTGTTCCACATCTCCCGCGGCGTTATCCAAGACCGCGGTCCAAGTGGCTCGCTCTTCGCGCGCTCGTCGGCGCCTATCGGGCTCCGCCGGGGCGCCGCGCTCGGAAAGTCAGGGGGCGGTTGCTTTCGCGCCTGCGCTGATGACATCGGCGGTGTTCTCCTCGACAGGAGAGGGCCATGCCAGCTCCGCTCCACCATGATGGGTGCGAAGGTTCACGCAGCTCTCCGCATCAAGCCTGCGACACGCTGTCTCGCCCCCCTTCGAGCCGCTCGCGGAGGCCGCGACCGCAGACGCGAAGGCGTTCCTTGCGGGGGCTCTGCTTGGCTGGAAGCCCTTTCGCATGTTTGACCGACTCCACCACTAAAAACTGCGGGCGGGTCTGGGGGCGACGCCTGCCGCGTCGCGGGCAGCTCCGCGGCGCGAGTGCCCGGGCATGATTTCCACGTCAAGCGCAGCCGCCTCAATGCGTGCGGATGTCCATCTACAGTGCCAGAGTGTCTCCACGCTGTCACGCGTCGGACAGCTCCGCGCCGCTCCGAAGGCGCTGTATGAGTGGAAACCCAACGAGCTGGTCGAGATCCGTTGCTGCCCTGGCGGGGCGCGGCAGCGTTTCGATTTCGCGCGCCTGCGAGGCCAAGGCGGCCCCGAGCTCCAATTTGTCCGCGAAGCTTTGCAGGCCACGTGAATTTGCTGGCCCCTTGGAACGCGCGCTTGTTTTCGCTCGATGCTGCCCCGCACGCGCGAAGCAGCTGCGGACTTGGATTGCTGAGAGGCCTCTTGGGGAACTGTGATGTGCTATCCCGCCGTCGTTCTGGATGCTTGAAGCTATTGCGGGGGCGCGCGATGCTGTTGCCAAACCAATGCATTTCCTAACGTGCCTTTCAACGCGCAGGTGCTGGCGCCTGGGCAGCTTGCTCTTTCTTGGAGAATGGCACTGAAAAGCGCTATGTTCCAACTGGTGCTTATCGTGCGATCCTCACTGCCCCGCATTCGATTCTTGTGCACGGGCTTGCTGGCGTCTCGGAACCTCCTGCATCTTGGATTGTTGGCGCGTGGGTTTTGGGATGGTCTAAATGGCACCCGCGGCGTGTTGATGCAACGCGCGCAGTGCCGTGGTGGCCAGCCAGCCCACGTCGTGGGCGCACTCGTGCAACGAAACACCTCCTGGCGCTTGGACGAAATCTTGGCGCGTCCTTTGTCATGGCGGTCCACGCTCCTGCTTATCGGTCGTGCTGATTGCGAATGCGACCAGGCGCGCCATCTCGAGTGTCGCGCGCTCATGTGGAAGCCGGCCATGGCTATTTCTAGCGGTGGCCTGTTCTGTCTGTGTTCGAGGACTCGCTGAACTTCATGATCCTCGCTATTGCCCACTATGGCGAGGCCAAGCGCGGGCGGCGCGACCCCCTGGAGCGCCTGCTCGCAGCGGCTCGCGGTGCTATTCGCGCCAGGGCTTTGGCTGCCCCATCGATGCCCTCACGCGCCCGCGTATTCGACGTGCTTTTCGCGACGGCGTGGAGGAGGGCCGCAGCTGAGCAGGTGGAATCCACGGATGACCTTGAGTTCCAGACGATTCTTGAAGGTGCGCGCCGGCGCCCCGAGGGCGAATGCGCGGCGCGTGCTCCGTCGTCGAGCAAGCCTTCGGGTTTTTGTCATTGAGGTGGTCCTGTTCCTCGTGCGGGTCTCTTTCGTCGCGTTCTGTGACAGCGATGGCGATCTGAGTATTTCTGCCCCGCGCGGGCGGGCTCCCATTGGTGCTCCTTGTCGCGCTGGTTGCTCTGGCGGCAGGGCCGCGCACCGCGGCGCTCGCCGCCCCGGTGGGCACGGCCAACGCGCAAACGAAGCTGCGAGGAAGCGGATGGGGGCGCGCGGACAGGGCCGCGTCGTCGGCTCTGAATTGGTCGCCCGCGGTCTACGCGCATGGCGCGGGCAGAGACGACCATCGTGATTTGATGCTATGACGCGCCGAGTGTGTCGAGGACCTCCTTCGGCATGAATGTTTCGCGAAGCCATGTTCCTCGCCCCCGTGCACCGCGATCTGAAAAGGCAACGACTTGCTGCTGAGATTTGCCACGCAGCGTGGTGTAGTTCTGTTGGGGAATGGGAAAGGCTGCGCGGGCACTTCGCTTGCGTCTGGAAGCAGAACGACGACCTGCGCCTGCGCGCAAAGCGCAACGGGCCATCGAGCATCTCGATCAGCGCAAACGGCGACCTGATCCCAGGCCGATGTCCGAAGCAAACTTACATTGTTGCGCGTGAAGCAGCACCCTGATCGGGATTACTGGCCTTTATGGTTGCACCCTAACCTCCACAACTGGGCGGTTGATGCCGAAGGTGCGGTTGGAGTTGGCGACGGCCGAGGCGATCGCGATGATGGGAGAAGTTGCCAACCCGACGCAGCGCCTGGTGCTGGCGACCCCGGGCGGCCAGATGCGGCGGCGCCGTCGAGTATTCATGGTTAACTTTCGCCTACAGAAGCGTGTCTGGAAGTAATGGAGAAGGTAATTTTCGCGGTGGCCATCCCTGATCTAGACTGGATGGCGGAGGACAAATGGTGTCTTGACAGCGACTACGCTATGGACCATGCCGAGTACCTTGCGTTCTATGTTGCCTCGCTGGGCGCCATGGCCCATCTTCATGCTGGCCCAGTCGTAGCAGAAGATGCGCACGATGATGGTGAAAATGCGGGCGTGGTGGTAGAGAACTTTGAGGACCACCCCGCGATGGGCAGCAAATGAGGGGGGATGCGGCATCCCGCATGCTCCTGAAGGCGAAGAGGTGTCGAGCGACAGCGGCGGCGTTCGAATGGTTTTCGCTGCACATGACATGTCCATCGCATCCGCGGGCGATGGCGCTGAAACTGGAGGTGCGACCTTGGGCAACAACCCCCAGCGGGGATGGGCGTGCTGCATCATATGTCTTCCCAGGTGCTGGATCGGCTGATTTGCCGCCTCTCGCCGGCGGAGATGCCGCCCCACTGCGCATTTCTGGCCCAGCGACGACCGCGAGGATGACGAACCAGACGGCGATGGGCTTTGGCTTGGGCAAGCCGGCGTTGGGGAGACGCAAAATGAGGAGAGGCATCCCGACTTGCATGGCCATCTCAAAGTCTCTGAAGAGTTGGTCTGCGATGATGCAACCCCGAAATGTGATGGGTTTGGTACTACGGCGAGGGACACTCATGGATTGTGCGCCAGTCAGCCAGCTGGCGTTCTCGAGACACCGACTCCTACTGATGGTGCCACGGCAGGAGCTCCTGATCTTTCGATGGACGTGCATCTTGGAGGCTGACTGCCAGCCCCCCTGTTCGCGATGGCGGACCCCCGGCCTGGTGGTGCGGGTGACGTTCGCGCTCCTCGGTCAGTCTTGAATTAAGCTTAGCAGGCCCTTCTGGAGCGCGCGAGCGGATGAGCGCGCGGCTGGCCCCTCTCGGTTTTCTTTGCGCGCCGCTCTGGCTCGGACTTCCTGGGTTGCAGAGAACGGTGGGAACGGCATGTCGGCGATGTGCTTCGATGCGAAGTCTCCGAAGGGCGGGCCGGCATCGAGCCGAGCCCGCGCGGCCCGCCGAGGGAAAAAAACTCGCGAGAGACCTGCCTGATGAGGCCTGGTGCCGTTCAGCGGAGAGACGTGAACTTCTGGCAGAGGAAATGATAGACGGCAGATCGCGCTCTGCGGCGCGCGCGAGAACTTCTGGATCAGGCGTTGGCAAGCCGCTCCAAGTCGAATAGGGGCTTGAGATGCGACGGGCATTCCTGGTCGGTTGCGCCGCTCGATCCCGCGGCGCCGCGCTTCTACCAGTCATGCAGCTGGCCAGACAGCGAGGTGATGGCCTGCCCCGGGTGACTGGAGCTGCGTTCGCGGGCCTGCGGCTTAAAAAGCTGAATTTCCGCCGCCCGCGAATATTGTCATCGATGGCATGGAAGGTGTCTTGCCTGGCGTCGATGCACTGGGACCTCCGCGCAGCAGCGGCATGCCTGAGAGGGCGATGGGCAGCTCACCGCTGGTGGGCACTCACGCTCCTAGAGCAGATGAGCCACGGCGAGGTCTCAATCATCTCCAGGGATATGCTGGGCAGCAGTCCACGCTTGAGACGCGACTAAGCCTCGATGATCGGATCGACGGGTGCGCTCGCTATTTTGGTTTTGCCTCTGAACGCGCCTCGCCCCGTTCAGGCGCGGTCGATGGCGGCGTCGCCGCCGATTCGTTGGGCCGGCGCTATGCAGTTGAGGCTCTGGGCATTTGTGAAGCGATTCATGGGGGCCTTATCGAATCTCAGTCCCGCGGGCTGGCGTTGGGCAGCGGAACTCTATGCGGCGGCATTCCGAGACAGAAGACAACGCGTGGAGGATCGCAGCATGCCGGATTCCTCGAGGTTGCTCCTTCCCATGCCGCGACCCCGCGATCCGCGCGACGCACCGAGCCCTGCTCCTCGAAATCGGGCACGCGCGCCGCCTGCGCCTCGGAGCCGCGATGGGGCCCATGCCGCAGCGAGACCCCGGCGACTCCGAGCCTTCGGGGTCCGACGATGGAAGCTTCCTGGTGATCGGACCTGTTTAAGAGGACCGCTGGGTCAGGACAGCCGCCGCTAGTCGCTGCCAAACCTGGATCGGGGATGAGGAGGCGATGTTTCTTCCCAGGACGCACGTCGCGCTCGTTCCAACTCAGCAAGAGGGTAGCGTGGACGTTTTCTCCGTTGCTCGGGATTGCGAGCGGGTCCACGAGCGCGACCGCCAGCGGACCCCGCCGCGGCCCCGAACGTCGGAGATCCTGACTGTGATGAGCGCGCGCAACTCCAAGCTGTGATTGAGCGTGTCGCTGGGCGATGGGCGTCGCATCTCGTCTATCGCGGCGATCGCGTGGACTCGCCCACGCAGTGGTCAGGATTGCGTGCGCCGTTTGTTGCCAAACACTTTGCTAGCAGAATTCGAACATTTGCTTGTCGACGCTGGCGGCGATCTCTGCGCAGACATTCGCGATCAACTTGCCGCGGGTCGCCGCGCAGAGGCTGGCCCCGCTACGGATGATCAGAACGTCGTGCTGATCTAGGACGTGAGCAGCCGGGCGGGCAATGCGAGGGAATGCGAGATTGCGGGGCGACGCGCAGCGTGCGAGAGGTCCACGCCGCTGGAGACAGCATCGGTTCATGACACCACCGAAGACGCTCTCCGCGCCTGAACTTGGCGTGGCTCAGCAAGTGCAGCTAGACGAAGGTCCGCAACCGCCTGATCGCGTAACTACGGGCGGCGAGGTGCCGCCGCATGGCGCACTTTTGTGCACCAAGGATCTGGTCAGTGTACTGCAGATGAGATTGGCGTGATGGCATACGCATATGGTGATCAGTCTTCAAATGCCGTTCGGCACGTTGGTCCCTCGCCTCTGGGGGGGGGCTGCAGGAGATTCGGGCCCCACGCCCCCCTCATCCTGCGCGGCTTCACGATCCACTCTCTGGCGGCTTGCCAGTGGGCGCCGCCCAAGGATCCTCCAAGGACGTCGCCGACAGGCATCAAGTACCACTACCTGGCGACTCGCCAGATTTATCCTCAATGACGAGTACCAATTACGCAACCGACGTGATCTTCGAGACTGGCGTCGCTTCCGACGCGGCGCTGAGGTCAGGCCTTGCGGGGGCCGCGGGCGGTGCGTGGATCGTTGCCTATGCGGAGAACGTGCGTGGGTTCCGTATTTTTCGGTCGTAGCATTCTTGCAAACATGGTTGTGCATGCAATTTCGACATCATCTTCGTCGCGTTGGTCTGCCATGCTGGTGTGTCATGCTGGCTTGTCGTGATGGTCAGCCGTGCTGTTTGTTGGTGCGAGCCCCCCCTGCCCCTCTCACTCGATTCTCTCTCGCTGGTCTTCCGTGCTCCTCCCGTCCTGGCTGGTCTGCCGCGCTCGTCTGCCTTGTCGGTTTGCTAAGAGCGATCGGGCCCGCCCCCACAAAGCACACATGAGGCCTCCGGGGATGCTATCTAGGCGCTCGCGGGGGGCCTTGTCCTTCAGCGCGGCAGTCGGGTGAAACGAAGAAACCTCAAAGACACAAAGCGGCCGACTGGCACGGCTGACCGCTTGGGACAAAGGGGAGCTTTGCAGACAAGGCAAGGCACATTCACAGTATAGATCAGCACGACTCCCCTGTACCAGCCACGTTTGCCGGGTTTGGTGCCCCTCACTTTCGAGTGTCAGATGTGTTCAGTCGAAGGGAAAGTCTGGACGCCCGAAATGGGTACGGAAAGAATGGGCACGATGCCCACCAACAGTTCCTGTTCATTTTGAACCGGATTCGCTGTCCACGCCGCCGCGGCCTGTGTCCATTCAAGACAGAAGGCCGCCTGCCCAACAGCGGCCGCCGTTGGTTTGGGACAGCATTTGTTGTTGGGCATTGTACACATTTTTTCCGTACCCATTTCGGGCGTCCAAAGAAAGTCTTGCGACTTGGGGCATGGAGGGGTAAGCATTTCGGGGAGGGGAGTTCTGTTAGAGGGGACGAGACCGAACCCGCTCGACCACCGACGCCCAGATGATGGTGGGATGCTGCATTACCTGTTAGTTTGTTGCTGGTTCTCTCTCTCTCTCTCTCTCCCTCTTTCTTTGTTGTTTGGTGTTAATGTTGTGAACGGTTCTTCCTCTCTCTCTCTCTCTCTCTCTTTCTTCCCCCTCTCTCTCTCTCTTTTCCCTCTCCATTCCCGTTCATTGGGTTTTCGCATCCCGCCATCTTTCTCATCCTCTCCCCTACACCTGATTCGTGAGCTCGGCTGTGTCGGGGCCTCCAACCGGAGAGGCCTCGGTGGACGATGGCCTCGTTGACCGCCCTGTGGGTAGGAATCTCGAGTTTTCGAGGCCGCCACCTGCTCTCAGCACCGCCCGTGGCGGTCGTGTCGGTGGTGCCCGCGCTACGCTTTCAAGCTCAGCCAGGCTTGTTGTTTCCTGTTCCTTCTCATTCTCTCTTGTCGGGCAGGTGTTTCCGCAGCGGTCCTTGTCAACAAAAGACACTCCTCCCTTCTCCCTCCTTTCTCCGCTCCTCCTTCTCCTTTGCTCTCTTTCCCTCTTCGCCGTCACCGTCCCCGCCGCCGTCGGTGCCGTCGTCTGCGCCCGTGCTGCCGCCTCTGCCGCCACCACAGCCGCCGCCGCCGCCGCCGCCGTGGTGCGGCCTTCCCCGGCTGGGCGCGGCCAAGCGCCGCGCCGCCAGGGCGACGCCGAGCGCGTGACCTACGAGCGGCGCTCGCTGCCGGCGACGGGCGCGGGTCCTGAGGGGCACCCCTCGGCCACACGCAGCGAGTTACCCGTCGCCAGAGTGACCTCTCGTGCGGGCCCCTTGGGCGTCGCGTAAATGGGGGGCAGCGATGGTTGCACGAAAGGTGCCCTGTGGGGCCCCGTTAATGTGCCCTGCAGGGCCCCCAAAGGGGGCCTTCTGGGCCCGAGCAGCGTGCCTTTCTTCCCCCCCCATGCTCAGGAGGAAAAGAAACACACAGACACAATTCATCGTCGATTCCCCAAGAAATATGGGAAAATATGTTAAGAGGGGGGGAAGACAAACGCCTAGGAAATACATGAACATATGGGGAAACCTGTTATTTGTGTGTATTTATTTGTGTGTCCCCGGGCCCCTTCACATGCATCGCCCCCCCGTTAAGCGACGCAAGGCCCACGGGTGTTCCCCGTCACTGGCTTGCGCGCGTGGTTTCCCGATTCCCTGCCCTTCCCGCGGCCTCCTAAAGCTGGGCAACTAGGTGTCACTCTTGCGGGGGTCAATCTTGCGTGCCCCCCGACCTGCGGACGCTGCATTCAGTCTACATTCTGTCCGCCGCGCAGGATCCACTTGCCGTTTCTGGGCGAAGAGGCCTGCTTGGCGAATCAGCTAACGTGTAGCGGCGGTAATGTCTGTACGCATGTACGACACGCATGCTCCGCAGTTGCCAGAAAGCGCGTGGAGGTAGAGAAGGAGGAGGAGGAGGAGGAGG
Source organism: Prorocentrum cordatum (assembly GCA_963575745.1). NCBI lineage: Eukaryota > Dinophyceae > Prorocentrales > Prorocentraceae > Prorocentrum > Prorocentrum cordatum. The sequence continues at coordinate 5,189 of CAUYUJ010002777.1, read as the reverse complement.
AGGAGGAGGAGGAGGAGGAGGAGGAGGAGGAGGACGACCCCGCCCAGACAAGTGATGATGTGGAAGACTTTGCGGTGCATGTGCTTGCGCAGTACGGTCTCTCCCCCCGTTTCAGCTGTATATGGATTGTCAGTCTACGATTGATGTGCTGGTGAAGGGCCCTGGTTTCTCTGCTGGCCCTGGGCCCCTCGGGGGGGGCATCTTTGGATGCCCTTTTGGAGCTCTTTCTAGCCTGGGGACTCTGAAGTTTTCAAACGAAGGCGCACGTCACGTCCAACTAGCGACATCAAAGCTGGCAGTCGTGCTGTGGGCGGAAGGCCAGTGGCGCGGCTGGCCGCTGCGCGAAGGCCGGCGCAGACGAGCGCGCGGTGACGGGATGACGCGCCCGCTTGTCTCGAGGGTTCCGCAGCCCGGCAGTCGAAGCGGGGCGTTGGGCCGGCGCGTTGAAGGTCCTGCTGTCGCGCCAGGAGGTGCGCGACACAGCGGGACTTCCCGTGTCGTCGGCGGCGCCCCGCTGGGCCCCGCCCAGGGGCTCCTCCCTCCTCCCTCCCCCCTCCCCCCCCTCCCCCTCCTCACTCCCCCCTCCTCCCTCCTCCCTCCTCCCTCCTCCCTCCCCCCTCCTAGCCGAGGATTCGCGTCCCCTAGACGGCTCGGGGGGCGGCGCAGGCGTCGGGCCCCTGGGGAGGGGCGGGGGTGGGAGGAGCACGCGCTCGCTCTCTCTTCGGGTGCCGAGGGCGCGGGCTGACCGTGGCGCGCCCGTCCCGACGGCCCGCGGAGGCCCCGAGGGAGAGCTCGTGTTCTGATGTAGTTTCTGGACGCCCGAAATGGGTACGGAAAGAGTGGATGCAATGCCCAACAGCACCTCCTGTTCGTTTTGAACAGGATCCGCTGTCCACGCCGCCGCGGCCTCTGTCCATTCGAGACAGAAGGCCGCCTGCCCAACAGCGGCCGCTGTTGGTTTGGGACAGCATTTGTTGTTCGGCATTGTACCCATGTTGTTCCGTACCCATTTCGGGCGTCCGAACAGTTGTGGGGCGGTCACGGGTGGTGGCTCGACCTCGAGAGGCTCGGCTTGGCGAGTGAGAGCTGGGGGCCCGAGAAGGGCACCGGGGGCTTCTCCGACCAGCTTCGCAGAATTCGGTTTTGAGCAGGCCCCCTCTCTCACAAGCAAGGCGAGAAAGGCCTGGTGTTTGGGGCCTTCGGGGCCTCGGCCGTGCCGAACGGAAGGGCTTGGTTGAGACGCTGGATGGGGGCCGCTGGCCCCTCTGGCCCCGAGGATGCCGGGTCAGTCTGCGAATGCGGTCCTCTCCAGGCTTCCGCCCCACGAGAGCAGGTCCTGGACCAACTCGGTCTGACCGATGATGACCTCCCTTGGTGATGGCTCGAGGGAAGGCGCTGACTCGTCGCTCGGCCCCCTTGGGGAGGAGTCGGTTTCGGACGCGTCAGATTCTTCAGGCTTACGCCACATCCGCCGACCCCTTAAATGCGTTCGAGCAAGACATGTCTGACGCTGTTGAAAGAGCAGGCGGAAATGTCGGGTGCACAGAAGAAGCACAATTCATCGGGGGAGAGGCTCTGTCGGAAATGCGCGGAGGGGCGAGAGAACGAGGTGCGACGTGACGTGCGCGGCGTGCGGAGGAACGTTCTCGGACACGAAACATTTGCAGCAGCAACAGGTGGGGAATCATCAAAAGGCGACAGGAGCGGCGCGTGCAAGATAAAACTACCGAAGTCGGAGAGGTCGTTTGGCGTCTCGGAGCTCTCGTGGGCCGTCTTGGAGGCTTCTGGGCATCCTTCTAGGCCCGTGTTTAGGCCCTCTTGGGATCTCTGGGGAGGCATCTCGCAGGTTTCGTGGAGGTAGTTTCGAAGTTCACTGATAGCCATTCTGGGACCTCTTGGGGCCTTGTTTGGGCCTGTCGGACGTTTTTTGGAGGTCTTTTGGGGGTCTCTTGGGACCTTCTAGGTGGCTCGTGGGGTGTCCCAGGGCCAGGTGGGAGCGGAGGGCTCGGATTTTCGGTTCGGGCTCCGCCGCTGGGGCCCCTCTAGGAGCCGTCTTGGGACTCTTTTGGGTCGATTCGGGAGCCTCTGGGGCCGTCTTGGCGCCGTTTTGGGCCGTCTTGGACGCCTTTTGGGACCCTTTTGGGACGTCATGGGGTGGCCGTGGGGGCCTCTTAGACTGGCTGGAACTCCGCGCAGGCTGAAAAGTCGCCGATGCTAAAAATGTGCGTTTCCCCATGGAAAATCAATGATACCCGCTGCTTTGGACCTTCTTGGAGCGCCCCTTCGGGGCCTCTTGGAGCGTCTTGGAGGCATCGTGGGCTGTCTTGAGCCCATATGGGGGAATCTTGGAGCCACCGAAGGCCACGTGGAGGTCCTCTTGAGCCGTCGTGGTGCGTCCCGGGGCCATTTCGAGGCCACCGGAGGAGTCCCTGCAGGATTTTCGGGAGCGGATGACCCCCCCAGGGGAATCGGGGGAATCGGGAAATTTGGCCGGACCCCCCCCCAAAATCGACCGGACTGGGCTCCCGGGGGAGGGGTTTGGGGAGGGGGAAGATCTCACACGCCGATGATCCCCAAGGGGTCGGCGGATTTTGTTTGGCCCCGGGTGGCCCTGGCTTCAGGCCCGCCCCCAACAAACAATCCTTCTCTGACGACGGTGCGCCTCCCCATCGTGCCCCCCCTCCGTCCTTCCGCCCTCCGCCACTCTCCCTCCTGCCCCCTTCCCTTCCTTCCCATCCCAAACCTCCTCCTTCATCCTCCTTCTCATTTGCCTCTCCTCGGGCAACTCTCTTGCCCACCCCAGAACCCCATAACTCGTTCAGAAGCAAGTCGAACCGCCCCCCCGTGCGAAATCTTCATAACCACCCGAGATTATTTTCCCCCTACTACTCTCTCCCTCCCCTCCCTCCCCCTCCTCTTCCTGATTCCTCTCCCCCTGAACTTACACAACTCTTGCTCGATTTCCTTCAACCCGCCCATACCCCAAAAACCTTCCAAGAGCCATCGGCGGCGTTCTTCATCATCCCTCTCCACCTGCCCCTCCTCGCTGTCATCGCCCTTCTCCTCCTCATCGTCATCATGCTCCTCTTGCGATCCTCATTATCCTCTCTTTCGTAGTCCGCATCCTTTTTCTCCTTTTTGTCACCGTCGTGCCCCCTCCTCCACGTGCTCCTCGCCGCCTCCTCCCCCCTTCCCCCCTTCATGGTCCTCCCCATCCTTTCCCTCCCCTCCCCCCCTCTTCTCGTGCCTTCGTCTGCATCGCCCCCCTCGGGGCATCCCTCCTGCTCCCGAGGCGATGGACGGGGACCTGAAGGCTAACCTGAAGTCGCTTCGGGATCGGTCGGCAGCGGGGAGAGGGGGCACCTCTTGATGGAGAAGGCGGATGCGGGAGGAGGAGGAGGAGGAGGAGGAGGAGGAGGAGGAGGAGGAGGAGCAAGAGGAGGAGGAGCAAGAGGAGGAGGAGGAACCAGAGGAGGAGGAGGCGGAGGAGGAGGAGGAGGAGGAGGAGGAGATGAGGAGGAGGATGGGGAGGCACGGTGAAGAGGAGGGGGAGGCGGGAAGCGGTGAGGACGATGAGTGTTGGTGAAGAGGAGGCTGGTAGAGGGGACGGAATACCTAGGGGTGGGAAGAAAACTTTACGTGAATCCCCTGGCTCCTCAAGGAGGCGGAGGAGAGTAATGGTGGTAGCGAGGGGGAGGAGGAGAACTGGAGAGATGGTTTGGGAGGGTAGGCCGGGGAGGGCGGGGCAGAGTGGCTTGGAGGGGAACACAGAGGTGGAGGAGGAGGAGGAGGAGGGGAGGAGGGGAGGAGGAGGAGGAGGGTGGAGCAGGAGGAGGGAACACAGGAGTAGGAGGAGTGAGGAGGAGGAGGTGGAGGAGGCTTTGGTGGAGGAGGCTGTCGGTTCCTTTCAGAAGCTGAGGAGGGGGAGGTGGAGAAGGCCGTCGGCTTTTGTTCGGAAGCTGTTGCTTCTACTGTCCATCTGATGCACCTCACATAGTCTGCACTTGTCGTGGGCTTCTTCGGAGGGCTCCAGAACATGTTGGATGGGAAGACCTCGGTAACAGGAGGAGAGCCCTTTTTTGCCTCCCCTCCTACACCTGCCTCCTTCCCGCACCTGATCCTCCTCCTCTCTCCTCGACGGGGTATGCTTCGAAGAGGAGGAGGAGGAGGAGGAGGAGGAGGAGGAGGAGGAGGAGGAGGAGGAGGAGGAGGAGGAGGAGGAGGAGGAGGGGGAGGAGGAGGGGGAGGAGGAGGAGGAGGAGCGCAGGAGGAGGGGAGCAGCAGCAGAGGGACAACGAGGATGAAGGAGAGGGCCAGGAGGAGGAGGAGGAGGAGGAGGAGGAGGAGGAGGAGGAGGAGGAGGAGGAGGACAAGCAGGACCTTCCCCGCTTTCAGGAGCAGCTGCTGCTGCTGCTTCATGTCACTTAAGTAATGCTGCCGCCTGCGTGATTGATCACCCCTTGGCCGAAACGCAATAAACGCTACGCGGAGGATGGGGATGGAGGGAGGACCAGGAGCAGGAAGGCACATGATGAGCAGGATGAGACCGAAGAGTACGAGGAAGGAGGAGGAGGAATCTGTGGAATCAGAACGAACGCGTTGCCACGATAATTTTTCGTCGTTTTCTGTGTTGCCGTTCTCTTGCAACGAAGGATGTCTAGGCCACGTCTCTTGAGTCAGCCATACTAGTAGATGCCAGCCTTGGCTTTGGCTGATGTTGCGGCTGTGGCTGCTTGGTTTCCCCTTCCTGACCCGGCAGGGGCAGCCTGCCGTTTGGCTCCGTCTCCGATCCGTGCTTGCCGACCGTCCATACAGCGCGCGCGTCCTTGACCGAGACATGCTCCCTCGGTGGCGCAAGCTGGCATCCGCTTCGTCCTGGCCGCCCGCGACGAGTGTGTCGGCAGCGCCGGCAAGAGTTCGCCCACCCCAAGATCCTGCGCTTCAGCTCAGCTAAGCCGTCGCGCGCGCGGCAGCTGCCGGGGCAGCTGGTGCGCGGGGGGTGGGCCGTCTCGATCGGGCCCCGGCCCTCGAGCCAGCAGGAGCACGGCGCCTCGCCCGTGCGGCGACCGTGCAATCCCGCCGCGCGCGCGAATGCTCGGACGAGCCCATTGGCCATAGGATGAGCACGGCTTCGTGAACTAGTATCGGAGGTGGCGGCGGCGAAGACGGTGGCGACGGCGAAGATTCCA